>PVJX010015733.1:0-41892 GCA_004027295.1 Dolichotis patagonum
TAATACAGAAATGATAGGTATACATGTAGAGACTCATGCATGTGTAGAGCTTATAAACAGTTTACGAGAACCAACTATATAACACATGTTGAAATGAACAACTACTTTGAAGAAAAAGAGACACTACAATACCCAGTGCTGATTCCATAATGTCATGATGTGAAGTCCAGCAAAACTATCACTTTTTGTTCAAAGTGATCTTAGCTTCCTTTGCCTTGTTTAACACATATGAAGTTATGGACAGCTGTTTTGAGGAGAATGAGAGACACTATGACAGCCATGCTTGGCTTCCCTAATGTCTGGTCTTGAAGACCTGAAATGTCCTCCTCATCCTGCTCCAATCAATTCCATACTAGGCTGTTTCATGTGAATTCCCTCTATGTGACAATATGGACAACTATTGGGAAGAAACAAGAGTCAATATGATAGACAGTGAATATCTCCGATTGTCTAGTTTTGAAATTTTTGTCTCTTACATTGCTTTCTTGTGATCCGCTTTGTTCTGTTTTGTTGTGTTTAATTTGACCCTTTTGATATAATTGCATGCATATTTTAGTGGGTAAGATGGATGACCATATTGCTGTTTTTGTCAGATCGTGTAGCAGAACCATTAACAGTCTCACTGTTTGAATGTCTACTTCACATGTTTTAACTTTTTAATTTGAACAACTATTTCCAAGAAGTCAGTATGTAATTTGTCATGTAATAATTTCTTAGGTTTTTTTGTTGTTGTTCTTTTCCTTTTTTCCTTGGAATACTGTATTGTTGCTACCCTTTATTCTGTTTTGTTTTGTTTTTTCTCTTTAAATAAAATTATTTTTAAAAAAATTATTCTCTTAATTCTCAAGGTGCAATAATTTTTTTGTGTCTTCACACTTACTGTGCATTTTTTATGATTTCAAAGTAATTCTTACATTAGTCTTAAACCTTCTGCAAAACTACTTCATTAATCAAATTTATAACATTGAACATATTATTTTGTCATTTCTTTTATCCCCAAATTTACAGAAATAATCACTCAGTAAGTTAAGCAAAAATATTAGATGAAACACACAAATGAATAGAAAGTGAAATTTTAAGTTTCTGTTAATGAACATCTTATTTTCCACAAAATTGTGATAATAACTACATGAAAATGTAACTAATGCTTGATGAGATTTTGTCATGTTATTTGTAGGTTAATGTTATTGTTGATTGTGTTCCTTAAGTCTCAATATAGCCCACAGGGGGCCAAGACCAGTGACCTTCTGCTGTAGGAAGAGAATGATGTGCTTCAGGTGCCACTTAGCTCAAAAAATGATATCAAGGACAAAACCAGAAAGTGCTAAAAGCAATTACAGAGGACAATCCTCACTGAAATTTACAGCACATGTTGAAAAACCACATCAAGGCTGCCTAATTATCTCTGTAGGATAACTTTCATCTCCAGCAACCAGAAATTGTAAATTCAAATTTTAGTATATATAGGTCAACATAAACCCAGGAAAAAATGATAATTGCAAAAGTGGGAAATAAATTATACCTACAGACACAATTTCAGGTAGCATAAATAGTACAGAAGATAATTCAGCTAACAGAAATAGCAAATATCATTCTACAACCAACTTCTAAAAATCATTCAAATATGATACCAAGAAATGTTTTACTCTTCTACATGTAAAAGACAGACTATAAATGACACAGCAAGGTCAATTCATAATAGTGACTTTTTATTTTTTAAATGTCTGTTTTTCAGACTATATGTACACATATATGTGTACATATGAAAGTAGAAATAAGCATACAAAATATAATAAATTAATATGTAATCTTGATGCTGTTTTGGGACCCAGTTTATTCACAAATTTATGCTGACAATACTAGTTTTTACATTTCAGTTTAAGTTCATACATTTCAGACAGTACTTTTTGTATTAAGCAGGAATTATATTTTAAAACATCTAATTCTTGCTAACAGTGGCATTCAGGGAATTTTTATTTATTATGTGAAATATGATCAAAAATATTGCAGGTATTCAAATTAAAAACAAATGTATTACACTACAAGACACATTGCCACTAGGCCCCTTGAAATATTCCCCTTTGCTTCATACACACTTTTCCCTCATTCTTGCCATTTTCTGAAGCAGTTCTACAAGGCCTCTTTATGAGCATCTTTTCATAGCTGTCTTGGTGTCTTGATATATCATCATCCATTTTATTCATCAGATGTAGTACCTTGCAACTTTTGGGTCTTAAAAAATCAAAATGACCATCAAATGTAAATGTGTTTAATTGATTAAGGACATGAAGCCAGATTGGATAAGTGTCTTCAAATGGGGAGGTATTTTGAAGGAGATTAATGGCAACATGTCTTTTATTATAATGCATTTTTGAAATTTTATACATTTACCTTATCTCATCACATTTAATATTACTTAAAATGCATATGCATAAAACTGTGTGGACATTTTAGATATATAACTACAAAATAAAACTTATCAAGAAATTACATAGAAGTAAAGATATAATACCAATAAATTTAAATTATCAACATTAATTTAATGTCATGGATAATGGCACATCATGAAACTACATCACAGATTACAAGATGAACATATACCTTGCATGTGTGGTATCGCTGTTCTAGACTTCTACATTGTTTTTAGAACTATGTTCCTAATGACGAGGTAGTATGATTTTTTTTGTTAATATTTATTGCAAAACTTTCCTTTGGACTATGTGACTTAAAAGTCTTGTAACTTTTATATTCATTCAAATCTATCACTGCCATTTTATATTTACACTTATTGTTTTCTTATTAGGCCTGGAAATTATGGCAGTGATTTTCTATTTTAAGTAGGTAACTTAAATACTATATAATAAATGCGAAAAATACTAAACAGTGCCAACTCTATTGCAAATGTAAAGTTTTTAATCATAAACATATGTTAAATGTAGTTATTTATATGATACAGATTGTGTATGTATCATTTTATGTACCACTGCAATAATATCTATTCATGTGTTTTTGAAAATGCATATACTCTGCGTATTTTTTGTTTCTCATTGTGTTATAAAGTGATCTCAGTGAAATACAAAGAAAGTCATAGAAGCCTCATTCCTCAATCTGTGCCACTTTTTTCTTGTGCTATTAGATTTCTGTCCTTTGCTTTCCACTCTGTAACTACTGATTATTCTGTGCCCACCTCAGGCCTGCCCAATCATGGAGAAAATTACTTTGATGAACACATGCTCAAGAAGCCATTGCTTGCATAATGAGTCAATACTCACAGAATAATTTATAAAGACTGCCTAGACAGAGAGATCAATGCTTAAACAAAATGAATGAATTTCTTTTACCTTGTACCATGATGGGGATATACGTATACATAGAAGCTCTTTCCTGGCATCAGGACAACTAAACTATGCTAAAAAAAAAAGTGCTCTGTCTAAATAGGGTGAAAATATATTTCTAGAAAAATGTTTTGCTTTCTACATGTATTAGAAGGCAACAGTTACATATTAGGTTTTCTATTACAAAAATGCAACCAAAATCAATGGGAAACTGTCATTGTCTTAGTAGAATTAGTTTTCTCTAAATGATGTGATATATCAACTAACACAGGCATACCTGTGGCTTTACTATTTACTTTACATTCAAATTATAAACCAGTGGCAGCAGTTCTGTTACTCTGGCTCTGGTTTAGACTGAAGTCACTGTTTTATTCAGTACTGTCTTCTTAGGATTCAGGTTGAAAGAAAAGACCTACCTAAGCATGCTATCGTTACAGCAAAGGACAGGAAAAGAAGGTCAAAATGAAACCATAAAAACACATTTGAGACTTCTGCTGAAAAGTAGTGAGCACCATGTCTACTTGTGAACTATTATCCAAAACAAGTTTCATGGCCAAATTTGACAATAGGGGTAAGGACTCCATCTACATGGAGTCATTCCAAGGGTTTCAAGCATGTCTCCATGTTGCAAAAGTGAAAACAATTGTTACAGCAATTACTGTAACACATGACATATTAGGAATGTGATTAAACAATAAAGACAATTTCCTTGTCTGTCTCAAGTGAGCCACACTGATTACACATTAAGTCTTTGGAGGCATAACAGCCTTAGTGAGACTACAACTCTAATGTTCAGTATCTGGTTTTGAGCAAATACCTTGTGTCTTAGTTTTCTCGTATGGAGAAACCTAAATGGGTGATACCTGTCTCACTGCTTTATTTTAGGTATCAAATGAGCTGCTAAGTGCAACGTTCCTGAATATCCTTACAGAAATTTTAAGTTGCTTTATACATTAACATGCTTTCTCTTAGAATCTCATACATCATTTGCACACATCATGCCACTACTTCTTATTCTAAAAGTACCAGCTTATAAACTTTAAAAGGTCATTTTTAATAATATTTTCACAAATCATTCTTACTCAAATTGAGTGGGCTTATTTCTGTTTTATCATTTGTCATATTGTTCCTGCAAATGTACATGATATGGAAACAATTAATCCAGGAGGGAAGTATAGAAGTTCCATACAAATGTGATGTAGAGGGAGGCTCAAGTGAGCAGGTCACAGTAAATTCTGATGTTCTTTCTAACATTCATAGCGTTACACTCTTGTGTTCTTCCTAGGGCAAGTTTCTATATGTTACTCTTACTCTGAATTTGTTAATAAATAGGTTGGTTGTTACCTATCTATTGTTGAGAAGTCTGAATTAGGAAAATGTTATAAAAATTACAATGATAAAATAAACTTTAGAGATGATCTATATGCTACATTTGGGGTCATTTTTAAGAAACATTAAGAGGGAAAATTTTAGAAGCTATATTGATTTCCAAGAGAAAAAAAACTTAGAATATATAATTCAATTAAGAAGTCTCACCAGAACCTTCACATTGCATCCATTCATGCAAATGTTTACTGCTTAGAAAAATGGTTCCTAGCATGGAATTACATCATTTATTGAAAGAGGAAGTATTCACTTCCTCCTCCAGTGAGTCTGGGTCAGCCTAAAGAGGCAGAGTTAATCAAAAGGTCAATAAACAAATATACAGTGTGATAAAAAATATGATTATTGGTTAAATAAAAATTATTTCTATAAAAGACACTTTTATTAATTCTCCTCAAAACACTTCCTCTTACTTTAGACACAATTATTCCATCATTCTTGCCACTTTCTGAAGCAGTTCTGGAAGTTCTCTTTGGGGAGTATCTTGGTTGTACTTTTGTGGCTATTTCCATATCCTAAACTGATTCAAAATGTGTACCATTCATAGTTATTTTAACTTTTGGGAAAAACCAGCCATTACACAGTCAAATACAGTGGATGACACTGTACTGTTTTTCTGAGTTCATCTTCCTCTGGATGGCATGCAGTGGCAGCATTCACTGTAATTCTTTTTTATCACAACTCCTAACAACACTCAAGAAAAAGGACTATCCTATAAGAAGGATATAAAACACATTCCGGAATCAAGTATTTTTGTCTGTATAAGTGGCAACTGCAAATAAAGTCATTCTGGTGTTCATGTTTTTCTCAAAAAGATGCATACTTGCATGAGAGAGAACATATTCTGGCTGCAAAATAAAACACAATGCAATGCCATAAATTGTTACATTTGCAGTTTCTTAAATGTACGCTACTTTAATTATATTAAAGTGAAAAATGCTAAAATGACTTGAGCTAATGATAGAACATTGTAGCCTACAAACATGGATAATTGTTGCTTGGCCATGATTACTTAATTTTGCAAGAAATTTTGTTATTACAAAAGTACCATTGCATTATGATAATCAAGTTTTGAAAAAAAACCTATTAAGTTTCAATTCAGTAAGAGAATTAAAACAACATAAGAAAATAAAACTCTATTAAAGATGTGATTATATCACATTAATTCTTTGTTTTCAAGGTCTTTTTGAGTTTAATTTCATAATCTAAGATATTATAAAGTACTTATGTATTTGAACAGATTATTCATCTTCTCACAATGTTGTACAACAGTCACCGTTTCTGCTTCCACCACTTTATGTCACTAGGCTGTCAGAATGTAAATACATACACTAACATAGATACACATATAAGAAATAAAATAGCAGATGAGCCAGATTCATTAATGCTTTGTAAAGGTTCACTATCACTTATGGTGTGAGTTTCCTTGAGTTTATTACCTAATTCTTATTAAATTCTCATTTTTCCCGAGATATGAAGGTAATTACAAATTTTCATAGTATTCTAAATACTTCAAGAATAGGTTGCTCTAGCACCCTTTAGAAGTTATTAAATAATTTATCAGGTATCCTTTCTGGAACAATCCTAATTTTCAGTTGTGCCACTTTTACCTTAAAATAATTTGAGGTACGTATCTCATTCCCCAAGACATGTCTTACTTGAAAGGCACGGGGAGGCTGGTAGATGGGAACTGTAAAAGCAATTTCTTAAGTACTAGCACAAACCATCGGCCTTTCCTGATTCCTCCCAAAAAGAAGGGATTTATTTTTTTTACCAAATTACTATAGATGTTGTTGCCTTTACTTTGTATGAATTCAAAATTGTTTAAAATTTATGAATTTTAGCATTTAAATATTTTCCAAGGTGCATATGTTTCCTTTTTCCCTCTCATCCAATTCATTTGTGTGTGTGTGTGTGTGTGTGTGTGTGTGTGTGTGTGTGTGTGTGTGTGTTTAGGTGAACCTTTCCTCCTTTGCCCCTTCTGTCATTTTCTTATCATACGAGTTTTAACCACTTTACTCATTAGCAAATTGTGTTCATCATTTAGTCTCATGATGAAGACTTTTTAAATAATTTGTTTATTTCAAATGCTATTTATCATAGTACTTTAATGGAAGTAGTTTAAAATGAGGCTGTTAAATTAAATTACATGAGAATTCTACTACATGAATTTACAACAGGAAGTCAGTAGGAACACGAAATCCAAAATAGGTGTTTAGTCAGATTTTTGTTACAGTAATAAAATACCTGAGAAAATCAATCAAAAAACAGGAAAGGTTTATTTGGCTCACCATGTTA
Organism: Dolichotis patagonum; assembly: GCA_004027295.1. NCBI lineage: Eukaryota > Metazoa > Chordata > Mammalia > Rodentia > Caviidae > Dolichotis > Dolichotis patagonum. The sequence goes on from PVJX010015733.1 coordinate 7,017, forward strand.
GAGGACTCAGTTCAGGGGTAGTTGATCTAAATGGTTGTGGATATGTGGCAAGGCAGCATAGTTGGAAGAGAACCCATGGTAGAACAAAACTGATTACCTCAAAGAAGCAACAGAAACAGAAAAGAGTAGCTGGAGTCTCAACACTGGTTTCAAAGGGACATCCCAATAACTGAACTTTTTCTACAAGGCCCCTCCTCCGGAAGGATTCAGCACCTCCCAACAGTCACACAGGATAAGGACCAAATCTTTAACATACAGGTCTTTAGGGGACAGTGATCTAAACTGCAGTATTGAGCCTAAGAAGCCAAAAGTAAACATAAAAATGTAAAATCACAAGGTCAGTTTAGAACAATTATTGAAGACTACAAAATCAAGTGGGATTAAGACAAAGCATGAATGAATATCAGAACCACGAACCAAGGAATATCAAGATTATTTGTTTAACTGATAATTGAAACTGTTTTCCTTTATAAAAATTGGCTACTTTGCTACTTTATCTTAAAGCATTAAGATGAGTTGAGATGCAGAAAGTGAGATACACACACACATGAGATAGGGTATTGTATGTATAATTAGAAATATAATCTTTTATTGATATTTTCTCAAGACATAAATCTGCAGTGGTACTGTGTCTGTTCACATTTAGATCAGTTTTCAAACTTTTCTCAGATTGTTTTCATTTTCTACATCTGATAACAAAGTCATAGAACTTTGCCTCCTAAAAGTTTGTGAGAGTTACTCCTTTCACTTTATTCACTGCTCTATTTTTGAACTCATCAAAATGTATATACTGTCATTCTGTAGCCTCCAGAATGTTAGGTGTAAGATGCTGCAGGTTGACAGCAATATTTTATTCCCTTTGCAATTGGAATTCAAAGCAGAGTTGAAGATAAATGAATGATTAAATGATTCTGTTTCATTTCACAGTTACTATCCTCATCCAAACCATGGAAGAAATGGCATGGCTTTATTTCAACCAATATTTATTCACCACCATGCCCTATAATAGGAGACAGGAATGGAACCATATGAAAACTGGATATGGCTTCCTGCCTCCAGTGTGTGCCTGCTGTCTATCTTAGAATTATATCTCCTTGCTTTCTAGATAATCACTCACTCTCACCAAGGACTTCTATGCATTGTTAACTATTTCTAGCTTTACTGTCTTCACAGTTCTTCCTTCCTCTTATCTAGGATGTGCCTATCAACTCTACCAAGTCATTAATTACTTAATATTTCAACTCAAAAATCATCCTTCAGAAAAGAAATTCCTGAATATCTTTCATCTCAGTTTCCTCTTTTACTTATGCCATATTAATCCAGCACAACTAAATGAGATAATTTGTTCATCCCAAAACTACAACTAAATCTTCATTTAAGTGATACTGTTTAAAATTGTTTATTAATTGTTATTGTTAAAATTTATTGTTAAAATGTTTATTAATTTATTTTATTATTAATCCTATTCTATCCCCTCACCTCCTCTGTCTTCCTCTGCTCTCATTTCCTGTCTCCCCTATCCTTTTCTATTTCTTTCTCTCTTTTCTTATTCCATCTACTCAAGACCACTTCTATCCTCTTCTCTATTCATCTTTATTAAAAGTCAGGCACAATTGGTTCCCAATAGTATCACATAGAATTACTAAATGAGAAAATAATCCCCAACCCACCAAACTATGCAAATAATAGATTAAAAAAAAGTTCTAAACTCCTGTAACTCACAGAATGTAAGACCTCTTCAAAAAGAGTAAACAACCAATTAAACTTATTTAAATATTTCTGTAAACAAGCTTAATTCTAGAAATGCCTAACAAATCTAGCAGCACAATGCAAACACATTATGATAAAGTTAGATTTAATTTTATTAATGTGAAGGTGATTAACTATTAGTAATTTCATTAATTCACAGTAATATATCACATTAATATAACTGGAAAATCATAGGATCATCTCCATAAGTGCTAAAAATATTTGACAAAATTAAATACATATGTATCTAAGAATTTATCCCCCCCCCATTATCCTTACACACTGACAGCCTTTGTGGACGTGTGGTGTATATACACACAAACACTGTCTTCAAGCCAGAATCTTACTATGGGAATAAAAGAAACTATACAGCAAGAGCAAGAGTAACACATAAATGTCCAGCCTTTTCACTAACATTTAAGTTTCCAAGGAATTATCAATTAACATAATTTGATCAGAAAAGCACAGTAATTGGAAATTGAGATATTTTCATTTGTAGAATTATATTCTTGAATCAGCAGGAAATATCAATGCAATTACTTAATAAAGACAGAATACGTCAAATATATCTTAGGTCACCAGAAAAGAAAAAGAACATTGTTCTATAAAATAAAATTAATTATTAGATTCAGTCAGAAAAACATGTCCCATGTTCACTTATGCATAAAGGAAACTCAATAAGACTATGTTTTTTTTTCTATATCTAAAAATTTGAATAAAAGTTCATTTGTTAGAATAATATGATTAATATGGACACGAGGTTTTGAAAATGAAGAACACTGAGGAAGATGACTCCAACAGATGTTAAACAGCCTTTTCGAGTAAAAATAAAAATTTCATATTGATACACTTGAGTTAGACCAATTAATCAACAAAAAATATCTAAAACAAGAACCATTCACTTATGGTAATTTCCAAAAACATAGAAAATGATTTAAAACTATCAAGACAAAGTCTGATTTTAAAATAAGTGATAATCATGTGTAGATATCAAAGTATTTTGTGGTAAAACTGGATCAATTCTTTATATTTTCCAAAATGATAAATTCCAAATAGATCAGACCATTATACAAAACATAAATATTAATGAAAAAAACAGTGAATTCTTATAGAACTTAAGAATGAGACAAATTTTCAGAAAGATGATTGTTTGGAAAATAAAAAAGGAACAAACTCGATTATTTTGGAAAATACCAGAAGCAAAATAAAAATTATAATAATATATGGGAAAATACTGGAATTTATACAACTCACAAGAGAAAAATACAATTAAACAGCTATACATTAAATACTATTCATCAAACAGATGAGGGAAAAGTAAAAATCCCTGAAACATTCATTTTTAGTTAGTCTATATGAAAATAACCATCGGAAGATGTCATATAAACTTGAATGGATATTGGAAATATCTAGCAAAATGTAACATGCTTTAATTACTTGATCCTGACCTGTCCCCCATTCCCAAGTCCCCACCACTCTCTTTTCTAGATATTTATCCTTTAGTAAAACATGAAGCAGCACATTCATGATGGCATTTAGTGCAGTGTAATTTATAACAGAAAAAGATTGCAAACACCCTGATTCCCATCTCAGAGGCTTGGCTGAGTAAATAATGGTACATAGAACATGTACACAACATGATTCTATGCAGTTATAAAAAGAAAAACAGTATCTCAAAGATATGAAACTGTCAGATAAATAGATTGTTATGTAAAAATGCAGCACAGATGAAAGTATATTTAGTACATCATGATGTACTAAAACAGAGTATTCCAATAAGAAACAGAGACAGATGATAAATAATATTTTTAAAAACTTTAAAAATGAGGCAAAGTAAAGAAAAGGTAGAGGGAAGAAAGTTGAAAAGCTACAGTTTATATCTTCTTAAAATTTATTTTAAAATGATACATAAAAGTAAAAAATTGCTCATATTAATGGATTACCATGTGATGTTTCAACACAAGTACACATTATGTAACCATATTAAACATTATATATCTTCAATTATTTATAATTTCTTTATGCAGAAAAGGTTAAAATCAATTCTTGTAGCTTTTAGAGGTATGCAGTACACACATGGTATCTATAGTCACTCTACTAGGCAACAGCACAGCAGAACATTTCACTCCTATCAACCTTCAATGTATTACCTGTTACTTTTTCCCAATTTTTCCCTTTTTGCCATCCTTCTCTTCCTCTGGCAATCACCATTTCACACTCAGTATCTCTGAGATCAGCTTTTTAATATTTCACATTCGAGTGAGATCATGTGTATTTTTACTTGGCTTATTTACTTAACATAATGATATCCAGGTCTACCCATGTTGTTACAGGTGACAGGGTTTCATTCCTCTCCATGTCTGACAAATATTCCATTCTGTGTATCTACCAGTTTTTCTATCTTCAGCTGATAGAGTTAAATTGCTTCCATTTCTTGGTTTTTGTAAAAGTGTTGTAATAAACCTTCAAAGTGCAGATGTCATACCACATACCGGTTTCATTTCCCTTAGATATATAACCAGTAGTGGGTTTGTTGGATCATATGGTGATTTTTTAAAGCCCCTATACTCTCCCATAATGACTATGCTAATTTGTATTCCAGAAACTGTGTAAAAGTGTTGCATTTGCTTTTCATCTTCACTAGTACATATTTGTTATCTTTTCTCTTTTTGATAACTGCTACTCTTATTAGAGAGTAGTTTAGATTTTTCACAGAGTTGTGATGCTGAGAATTATTTTGTATACCTACTAGCCATTTCTTTATGTTCTTTTGAGAAATTCTTTAGGTCTTGTATTAGTTAGCTTCCCTGTTGCTAGGATACAATACTTGACACAATTAAAGAATAAGTTTAAACTGGCTCAAGATTCAGCGGATTCAGTCCACAGTTGGCTGGTGGAAAGGCATGATGGAAGAATGCTGATCACATCCTTGCAGCCCTGAAGCAGAGTGGGAGAACAGTTCCAAAGATGAAAGGCAAGAAATCAGACATAGAACCTAAATTCACATGCCCATGACCCAACCAGACAAACCCGGAAGCATGATACACCAATCTTTACGGCAGATCCCAAAGCCAATCAATTTGACATGCCACCCTAACCACCAATGATTTCTCAATTGGGTTATTTGGAGGAGGGGGACAGGCTACAGTGTTTATCAATTGCTTATATATTATGGATATTAATTCTTTGTCAAAAGTGTAGTATACAATTTTTTTTCTAGTTTATACATTGTTCATTCTGAAAACTGTTTTCTTTGCAGTGCAGACTTTTAGTTTAATGTAATCACGTTTACATTTGCTTTGTTTCCTTGCTTTTGGGATCTTGTCTTAAAATTCCTTGCCCATTCCTATGTCCTGTAGAACTTCCTTTGTTTTCTTCTAGTACTTTTAGTTTTTCAGACCATACAGTTAAGTCTCTAATTAACTTAGAGTTGGATTTTAAAACAGATACGGGATTTAAATTCATTGTTCTGCATATGGATACCCACATATCCCAGCACCATTTATTGATAAAATGGGTCTTTTCTCCAATGCGTGTTCTTAGGACTTCTGTCCAGCATTAGTTAGTTATAGCTATGTGGTATTTTGGCTAAACTATTCTATTCCATTGGTGTATGTGTGATTTTTATGCCAATTAGCATGCTGTTCTGATTACTAGAGCTTTGAACTACATTTTGAAGTCAGTGTAATTCTTTTTGCTTTATTCTTTTTTTCAAAGTCAAGACATATCTTTGAGATTTCATGGTCCAATGCAAAATTTAGCATCACTTTTTCTAGGTCTGTGAAGATATTTATCCTGTTGATAGGATATTCACTGAATCTACTGAAGTAGATTACTTCAGGAAATATGGGCACTTTATCAACATTCATTTTTCCAATCCATGAACATATCTTTTCACTTTGTGTCTTTCTCAATTTTATTTATCAACATTTTATAATAGATTTTTCCCTCTTAATTAAATTTATTCTTGTATTTTTTGTAGTTGTAAACAAGACTGATTTCTATTTCTGACAACTGGATATTAGTATATAACAATGATACTGATTTTCTTGTGTTAATTTTATATCTTGCCAGTTCACTGACTTTTCTAATTAGTGTTTTTGTTGTTGTTGAGTCTCTGGGGTTTTCTATATATATAACACTATGCCACATCTGCAAACTGCAAGTTTGATATCCATTTTACAAATGTGGATACCATTTATTTGTTTTCCTGGATGTTAATCCTCTGGTTTGGGTTTTAAGCCTTGTGTTGAATAAAGTTGTGAAAGTCAATATTCAAATCCTATTCCAAATTATAAATGGAAAGCTTTCAGCTCTGCTCTCACTACACTATGATATTAGCTATTGGTCTATTACCAAGATGTTTAATATGCAAAAGGATCTTCCTTTTATATCTAATTTCTTTAACATTTTAATCATAACATGATGTTGAATTTTATTGAATTATATCAAATGTCTCTGCTCTATATATTGAGATGACCATATGGTTTTTTGCTCTTCATTTTATTGATGGGGTTTGTTTGTTTGTTTGTTTGTTTTTCTCCTTGGGATCAAACCTCAGGTTTTTGCACTTAGCTGCATCTCCAGTGCTCTACCCTCCCCCTTTAGCTGAATTGCCAAGGCGACATTCTAACTTGGAATCCACCTTCCTCAGCCTACCACAGTGACAATCTTGAACGTACTGTTGAATTTGGTTTCCTACTACTCTGTGAAGTATTTACACATCTGTTTGTCAAGGATATTGACCTGTGGCTTTAAATATTTTGATCTCATTATACATATTAATAGTGTAATTTGTGATGTTTTGATATGTACATACATTGTATAATGTTTATATCAGGGTTAAACATATCTCCTCAAAGATTTATTTCTTAATTATGAAAGCTTTTAATGTCCTTTTCTCTGATTTGTTAAATACATAGTACATGACTGTAATCTAGAGTCACCCTACCATTTAATACCACATCAGAGGTTCACATTCCCAACTGCAACCTAATTCTCGTGTGGCTTTCATCTTTCTTTCTGTGCCCTTCCTCATTTTTTCTTTACCAGAGTAATGATGACGTCTTAGGATATCTTTGGATCAATTAGCTTCTGTTTGAATTTTTGGAATAATTCAAGATGAATTGGTATCTGTTATTTAAATGGAATAAATCAGCACAGAAATCATATGGCCTTTTTTTAATGACAGAGTTTATTACTGATCCAGTATCTTTAATTGCTATGAATTCTTCAGGTTTTTTATTTCATTAGGATTAAATCATGTTAAGATGTATTTTTGCAAGAATTTGCCCATGTGTTCTAGGTTACCAAATTTGTTGGCATATAGTTACTCATAATAATCTCCAATGATATTTTGTATTTTTGTGTCTCAGATATAATTTCTGCTTTCATTTACTTATGTCTTTCCTCTTGCTTTCTTACTCCAGCTAAGAGTTCATTGAGTTTTGTATTTTTGAAGAACCAGTTTTATGTTTTTGAAGAAGCAGTTATTTTGTTGATCTTTTGCATTGTCATTTATTCTCTATCTCAGTTATTTCTACTATAAACATTTTTTTTTCCTTCTAATTTGGAATTTGGCTTCTTATTTTCCTAGTCCTCTGAGCTGAAAAAACAAAGGTTATTTTTTGTGATCATTCTCTTTTGATGTGTTGTTAAAAATTCTTCTGTCATTTCTTTTGTTGTAACCCATTTGGATTGATATACTGTTTCTCTATTTTCTTTTTTGAAATATGTGTTGGCTTTGTCTCTGTGTTTCTGAGACATGGTCTCAATAAATAAATCAGGATAACCAGAAATTTGTAATCTTGCTGCTTTTTGGTTTTCAAACATAAATTTGGAATGATTGTGTTCAACTACTGATGTATCACTGCATATTTATACTATATATATGTATTCTATGGATACATCTATATATAAAAGCAAATAGTAGTAGATTAGAAGTGAGAGTCAAACTCCAAAAAAACAACAGTGGAGGATTTTAGCACCCCACTTTCAATAATGGGTAGCTCATCTAGACAGAAAATCAGCAAAGAAAGACAAAATTAAATGGTACCCTGAAGCAAATGAACATAACAAATGTACCTCTACAGAATATAAGTTCTTCTCATCAACGCATGGAACAGTCCCCAGCATGGGATAGGCCACAAAAATCTCAACAAATGTTTTTAAATGTTATAATTCTAATGAGTATGATTTCTCAGTATATTCAATAAAATTTGGAGTTAATAACAAGAAATATACTGGCAACTATTCAAATTCACAGAAATAATGTAACTTACATTTTTAAAAAAATAATGCATGAAGGAAGAAATTGAGAATTAAATTTAAAAATTTCTTGAAATAGCCATGCATGGAGGCGCACACCTATAATCCTCTACTGTTGTTCTATTGGAGTTTAACTCTCACTTCTAATCTACTAATATTTGCTTTCATATATAGGTTATATACTATAGATAGGTGTATCAACATATACTATATATAGGTGTATCAATATATATATATTTATGCTCAGTAGTTGAACACAATCATTCCAAATTCATGTTTGCACACCAAAAAGTTTCACAGTGAAGAATGCTTAGTGCACTATCACAAGCACTATGCACTGTCTGAGAGCGGTGCTTAGACTTCAGCATCACCATTTGTGTCTGGCAAGATGCAAGGTGTGACTCATTCTTGGCCCAGGCAGGTTTTTTGAAGTTAGATTTTACCATGTAAAGTAACAAACAGCAAGCAGATTTTTTTTCAAACTTTGCTGTTTGAAAAGTGGATATATGCAATAGAATTATTATTTCCTCTTGTTGAAGTGACCCCTACAGCATTATATAGATAGTAATATTTTCTGATTTTACTTTTATTATTTAAATTATTTTATCTGATGCAATCTTGTCTTCTTTGGATTCTCTTTGTATCATATTCATTTCTCTAACTTTCCTTCTATGTATGATGTCCTTTAAAATGAAGTGAATTTCTTGTAAGCAACATATGAATGGTTTTCCACTTGTCACTTTGTATCTTTTAATTGGGCAATTTAATTAATTGAAATTAAAGGTAATTATCAATGGGTAAGGTCTTTTGCCTCCTTTTCTAGTTCTATTGTAGCTCCTGCCTAAAGGTTTACACCTAGAAGTCTGCTGGAAAGCAAACTATAAGAATTTTGTTATTCTTCTTAGTAACTTGAAACTTTTCTCTTTGACAACCCAGTTGTAATGTTCTCAGACAGACAGTGGTGACCTCTGAACTTCATATACCTCATTATTTGTAGCCTTTTCTAATTTGGAAAATGTCTTGTGGTTGTTGTTATTCTTAATAACAGTGTAATTATTAGTACTATTATTGCAGTACTGGGAATCAAACACAGGGACACTTTACCACGCAGCTTCATCACCAGCCTTTATATGTATGTATGTATGAATGTATCTACTTATCTATCTATATTTTATGACAAAGTCTTACTAAGTGGGCTAGGTGAGATATAAACTTGTGATCTGCCAGCCTCAGTCTCCCTAAGTGCTGGGATCACAAATATGTGCCCCTGTACCTATATTTTTTCTTTGGATAAGCTTTTAGCACTTTTGTCATTCTCAGCTTCCTCTTCAACTTAACTAACTCAAATATTTGCTATTTTAATGTTGTCCCAAATTTCCTATCATCTTTCTTCATTTTTTTATCATTATTTATTTGATATATTTTGCTAGTAAAGCCTTCTATTGTGTTTTAAATTTTGCTTAGTGTATTTTTTCCACTCAATGATTTTTGTTGATTTTTAAAAATTCCTTGCAAATCACTCTAAACTATCTCTCTTAATTGAGTTAATTTGTATGTACTTTGGGTTTGATGTTTTTTCTTAAAGAAGCTGTTTTAAATTGGGCATGTGACAGATCATTCATACTGACTACCCTCTGCTGTGTTCTGGCACTTTATTTTGAGAATTAGTTAAAGTTATTGCTTCCTGAAAGCTCTTTATGCTTGGTATGTAATATGGCCTGGGCACTGAAGGGTTAGATATTTATTCCAGTTTCATGTGTCTGTTTTTCTAAAAATTCTAAGCAGCAAAATTTTTGCCTTGGCCTTGTAATCACTTCTGCCATTTTAGCACTAGATGGCGACCTAAATCCACATGTGCCATGAAATCCATTGTTGGTGTATTTTCCAGGTTTCAGCCCTAGAGGTTGATTCAAGTTTAGTTTGATCCCGATTCCATGTTTATTCTGTTATAGAGAATCAACTGTGGGAGTATGAAAAGGGAGGTAATACATCCCCACTCTTTTCTCTGGGGGAGTAGGCAAAGACCCTACATTCGTGTCAGTGGCCTGTCATCAGTTAATGCGAGATCAACTGATGACAGAATCAGTATCGTGAGACCAACCCCAAGTGCCACCAAAGCTGCTAAGCTTTATAACACCCTGAGAGCCCTGACAGCCCTGACACCACATCTTGCCATGACAAACACAGGGCCAGGACAGGACGAAGGCTCACACTGCCAAGGACTGCCTACTGCTGAGGCCCAAGTACAGGGCAAACACACACAAGTGCTGGCAAAAACAAAAATCCAGTAGATGAGGCCACATTTCTCTACCTGGACATGCTGCTGTTCCTCAGGATCCAGCTGTAAGCAACAACCACAGATGAGGGGTATGAGGGTCTCTCCAGGGTTAGGTTTCACCCGCAAAGCAAAGAGGTCTAAGGTAAAGTCGTGGGTCAAGTACCCTGTCCTATTGTCAGTGAATGGAGTATTATTCACTGCCATGTTGTCAGAGAGTGAGGACTGGGGTACTGTTGGTGAAGGCGGTCTCTAGGCCACCAAGCCTAATGCACCTGTCTCTAAGTAGCAAGGATATGCCGAGTGTCGAGGTTCACCCACAGTGACACCACGACAGTGGTTATGAAGACCACATTAGCCCACTCAGCAGACTGCGGCTCTGTGCCTGGTGCCAGAGCCAGTCTAGAGGCTTTATCTGTAAGGGCTGGTCTAGTGGGTAATGGGTGGTGTAGAGAGTGTCATGGCTACCAAGACTGATGATAAACTAAGTTCTACGTGGTCTCACAACCACAAGGACCTGCACAGCCCGAGGGCTGGGATGGGGTATACCAGACACACTCCAAGACTGTGATAATGGAAGCAAAAACTTGAGTCTGTCCTAAAAACATCCAGTTCTAGATCTGATACCGGGGTAACTAGGGGCTCGCCTGTTCTGGCCTGTGTATAGAGGATGCTGGTTTCTGTCTAGTGCCAGATCTCACCAAGCAGGCTTGGCTCTGAGCTAAGCCAAAGCTTGTGATAATTTTTTTGCCCTGCTCCCTTTCCAACCCCTATTTCCGTCACCTGAGATTGGAGGAGGGGTGGTAGATGCCTGGCTAACACAGTTTCAGTGGCTCAGTCAGCAGGTAATGGCCTGGGGACAAAAGTCACGGGACTCTGCCTGGCACTGAATTTCACTGTTGTGGTCCTGGTACCAGGCTGCAGTCTGATACCTGGACTTAACCCCTTCTTTCCCCATGTGAGAGTGATGATACAACATTTCAACTGACATTAACATAATTTTGTTGTTCTTTCCTAGTAGAATAGTCTCTGTGAAAAAAAAGGAACCCTCCAAATCAAAAACTTTTTAACTCTTTATAGATAGCACAACAGTGTACATGTGGATGCAATTGATTTTCTTAGGCTTTTCGGTAAGTACTGTGGGATAACCTAATTAGTAATTATAGTAGTGTCGCTGAGAAGTGACACTTCTGCCAATCCGAAAGTAGAAGTAGATAAAACACTAGTAAAGTTAATGAATATCCTTAGTATATAGAATGTTATATATAAATAATATTTCCTATTTCTAAGTGGTACAGAATTTTGTAGAGAACTAGATGCTTCCCACTATAGATCAGGAAATTATGATTCAGAAACATTTTATCATATTAGAAATAAAAGCAACAATAAAAGACTACTAGAGTTTTATCAAAATGACCCAGAAAACAACATGAATCTTGTGCCAGGATAATTTTATCATGAACTGATAATAATTGCAAGGGACTAAAATATATCAACTATGTTTAATTCTTGATGTCATAAAATTACATTTTTAAAAACTCATTTTGAGTTTTTCAAGAACATCACGGAAGCATCTCACTATTTTGAACACTAGTATAAAAGGGAAAAAAGCAGTAAGTTATCTTTCTTCCTATGCAGTTGTAAGTCACAGTAACAAAATGTACAGAAAAAAGGTTCTATTTTTAGAATAATTCCATCAAATAAACAGAATGAAATGATAGAGTAGGTTACTATATCTAGTGGCTCTTACATATTACTAAAGGATGTACCTGCTGATGAAATTCATAGTCACTATGAGGAAATCTTTTAAAAATTTAACCTTAACTGGATCACATTCTTAGGTATAACTAATAATTTTCAAAAGCTATAAAGAACAGGGAAGTATTTTGTGCAGGTTCACAATGATACAGTCATCAAATTGCAGACCTTTTGAAACTGTATAGGATACCTGACCCAGTTCTTTCAACTGGGTCAGGATAAAATACATTTTCAAGAAACAATGCAGGAAGAGGCAGAGAATATATCAGAGGAACCTATAAATTAAAGTATTTGAGGGATGTTATCAATAAATCACAGCTCACTACCTTTTAGGATTTCACTTCAAAGAAATTAATAAACACATATAAGGGAAGGAATTGAGAAAACACGCATGTTACTAGATTCTTATTAAGGAAACTTCACAATCATATTCAGTGAAGGCATCACATTGTGACTGCGTTTTCTTTAAGGAAATTTTCATTATATATGTATGTGTGTATATACGTTGTAGTATTTTCAGGTTAGATGATATAATGTATGGGATTTACTTCAAAACAATTCAGGGTGTGGGGATAAAGTATAGAAAAACTCTGCATTTTGACAGTTGCTAAGATGGGTTCATATGTCCACTTGTTTCATTATGCAGTTCAAGTAAAGTGTACTTGAAAAATCTTCAGAAAGAAAATTGTAAGAAATTAAACAAAATATATAAAAATTAAAATTAATGAAAAGTGTCACATAAAAAGAAGGTGAGTAGATGAATGAACTTAAGTATTCTGTAGACCTAAGATTATCTGGAAAGAAATATGAAGTATAATTTACACAAATCCAATAAAGATGGAACGCCTGTTACAATCTCTAGAACATCATCACATGAACAGCCAAGGATTTCTAGTCTATAAACCAACAGTTTATAAATGAAGTAAAGCCTACCAAATGACAAAAGAAAAATTTTAAAGAACAAAGAAAACACATAAAATACAGCATAGAAAAAATAGCACATTTATAACCCTACAAATTCAAGTACACATTAAACAACAGGACTTCATAGGACACCTAGTTATTTTATCTTCTGTTTGGGTTTTATGACACTTTCTATTCTCCAGGCAATGTTTAAACTATTTTATACATAATGATATATTTAATCCTCACTAAAATTTTACATCCTGGACACTATAGTAATTATTCCTGCTATGCAGACAAGGGCACAACACTGGGACCTTTAGTGGGGCCCCCAGTGGCAGAGCTTGGTAGGCAGGGAACTGGGATTCTAAAACAGGAGCCCAAATCCAGAGCTGGCACTTTAAAGCCTCCATCCATCACAGATACTACAACATGTAATTCCAACTTCAGTGTTTGATTTCAGTTCAAATAACCTAAGAATGGTAGCATGCTGAACATCTTCTCATGAATATTCAAAATTTTGCACTTAACATGAACATTTATACTCTAATCTATGTTTTCTAAATATCTTCATCAGAAAATTTACTATATTGCATCCTTTTTTTAATAATTCATAGGGGTGCAAGGGCTGAGTGGAGTATGGAAGGAAAAGGACTTGAAAAAAAGAAATTTGGACGAGTCAGGTACCAACTTTGCACAAGGAATGTAAACGTTACACACGACACAAATCTACTAATAAGCTGGGATGGTGGCATATGTCTGTAATCTCATCATTCAGAAGGCTGAGGCAGGTGTATTGCCGAGCATCTGAGGCCAGGCTAGGCTCAAATGTTTTCAGTGCCAGTCTGGACTACACAATGAGACCTTGTCTCAAAGAGACCAAAAAAAAAAAAAAAAAAAAGCCTTTCACTAATAAACTATGAAAGACAAAAAATTCCTGTAGCGCTTGCTATTGTATATTATATATTCCTATTGTATATGTTACTTCATAGGTACGCATTTATCCCACAATTACTCTAGTAACTTAAGTTTAATTCATATACTATTTGATCTTTTTATGACACTGAATCAGCATGGTATATTTATTAAATGTGTATTACATGTTTATATTTTACTTGCCCTCTGCATGTGCATTTTTCTTGTCATGTATAGATATTCTACCTCACAATGAATATATATCTGAAAAGTTGTCATTATATTACTTTATATTCTATTTTGGCAGGAGCATGTGTTTCTAAGTTTCTTTAGCACTTCACATGTATTCGCAAGCATTTAAAACAGTTCCACATGTAGTGCAGAAAGAATAAATGTTCACAGTAGTACAGCATCGTGAAGTGAATTCACTCATGATTTTCAGATACTTTATTTCTTACATCACAGGACAACTAAAGGCCGCTGCCAGAGGGGAAACAGCCACAGCCAAGCCTCTCTCCATGAGTCAGCACCATTCATGGGCTGCAGAGGGAGAGAACCAGGCCTCACAGGAAGATGATCCTCACCTAGAAACATATCACATTCATTGTTTTCTTGGGTTGGGTTTTATTCTCTTTTTTTGGTCTGATTATGTTAAAACTGATGGCATGAGCAACTATTTAAAAGATAGCAAGACATTATGGTAGCCATTTTGGATTTACTGCTAGCTTATTTTGAAGTCCTTTATTACATTCATTATTTTGTTTTCGTTGTTTCTACTCTATTTTCTTCCAATAAAAAGCATTATGGTAACTATAGATGATTTTGTAAGGTTTTGAAGTCCTGTATCACTTATATTAGTTTATTTTGATTGGTTTTATTCTATTTTACTTCTTTGTTTTTATCCTCTTTAAAATAAAAAAAGGACGTTTTGCATTGTACGTATTTTATGTGCTCCTTTCTTTAAGAGATTAAGTAACAAGTTAGAACTAATAAGAGTTTATAAACATTTTTGAGTCTCATAGTCTCAGTGAGGGCACTGTTTCCTACTGCTGTTTTCTCTAATTTAGGTTCAGTGACTGAATAAAAAAATTTTGAAACAAAACAAATACCCCAGGCTTTCTATCACAAGTGGAACTATGTATTTCCCTGTTTGATAGATCATTATGTCTATAATTCAGTCCATCATAGAAGCTTGATAATTGGCATTTGTTACAGCACTTTAAATGGCTTCGTTTAGTTATTGAAAACTTGAAATGTGTATTGTGCTTTGCAGACCACATAATACTGTTCTTAATATTAACTGATGACAGCGAAGTGTGAAAATGAAGACTTCTTAAATAATTACCAAATATAATAAGTATACTTTTGATAGTGCAATTAAGGATAACTTTCATTTTGAAAAACGTTAGCAAGAAGTTTAGAGACTTCTATGTTCAGGAAAACATGCTTTCTTTAATATTCAGTACAGTTTTGTACTTCACTATGTAGAAAATAGAATTAATTCAATCTACTATGTGATTTCCATGAAAGATGTTGGAAAGACAATTTTTGAAGACACAAAAGCTTGTTCCTTAATCCTCTTTGAGAAGGCAGATGAGAGAAAATGGCATAAAAATAAAAAAAAATATTAACAGAAGCTACTTATATGGAATGGTAACCTACTTGTATTAACCACAGAAGAGGGGAAACAAGTAACTTCTCCTGAAGAGCACCTTTTCACTAACTCTTTGCAGTCTTACTTGTTTCTGTTTCTACAGTTGAAGAACCTTCAAAGGCTTGTGTATAGATTTTTGAAACAATATAATGGTTATCTGTAAATATCATCCTACAACTGATAATCATTTAGAATAATAAATAATATAAAATTTGTTGGAAAATTGAACACTTAAAATACCATATAAGGATGAATTTGACATTTTCTTAATGAAGAGAAAAAACAGAATTGTGAATAATTTTGAAGATTAAGAAAATTTAACACTTATGAATTCAAATATTTTCACATGCTTATTACAGTTAATATTCAAATTAAATGAAATATTATATTTTCACTTACATTATAGTAAGTTTAATACATCAAGTTGAGAATGTACAGTGACAATTATGCCTTTTTTTTAATACCAAGAATTAAACATACGACCTTGCACTTTGCAGGCAGGTACTGTGCTGCTGAGCTATATCCCTCACAATTCTGCCTTTTAGACACTGAGGCAAAAGCCAGTATTTTTTTTCTGGCTTTTCATGGGTCTAAATGGTCAAAGTTATATAACTGCGCCTTGCTAGAAGTGTTCTTTATTACCTGACACACTCTTTAGATGTTTTCTACAAGGTTTTCATGACTTAGAAATTCCTACGAGCTCTGTGCCCTTCTTAAGGAGTTCTGCAATGGAATACATTGTCCAAAATGATTATCTGTACTCAACATTTCTGCCAAGGCCCTCAGTCAATCTCTCTTTGCTAGATGTTCAGACATTGTGTCTACTTTGTACATGAAGGTGTATGCAAAATAATAACGCTTCCTGAAATGAAACAGGAAACTGCAATGGTAGAACCTATGTATTTGTTTGGGGAACTAGGGATGCCAAAATTGTTACATTTTTTAAACAAGATTTTAGTGACACTGTGGAGCACATATTTGAAGATCAACTGAACACTGAGTCATCTCAGATTTGAATATTTTCTACATAACACCTTCATGGGTCTTTCATTTTCTTCATAATCTCTAGTAATGTTTAGAAGTGTTGGAATGGAGGGTTTTAATAGGAAAACTATCACATCTCTAAAAGGCAGTACATTAAATATATGATGAGAAGGGTTTAGTGGTTAATTTTGTTTTCAAATCTGTAAACAAAAGATATCTACATCATAGGCAGATCCATTTGTTTCTGGTTATTATGTTTTTCAGGAGTAAAACAAACTGGTAATACAAATGGCAGGCTACAGTCATAATTTCTCTGAAATTCTTAAATTCAGTTTTATTTTCTAAACAACTGGAAAAGATGTGTTGTTACTATAAGTTATTAGTTATTATAAAATAACTCAGAGCATTGTTTCCATACAATTTATCTTAACTAAACTTATTGGCACAGTTTTTGAAAATATATGCAGTTCATTATGATATCTTGGCAATTAGACTAAAATAATAACTCTTAATTAGGGATGATTTTACTCTCTGAGAGACATATTAAAATAACTCCATGTATGATTTTGTACTACATGGAGAGGATACTACTGGTGTCTTGCAAATGAATGGCGGGGAGGCTGCTGAGCACCCTACAATACACAGGGACAGATCTCTAATCAAAAGTCTAAAGTTTCAAATCTCCTAAGTCTGAGAAATAGTGTTCTCATAGAGAACTGTACATTCCTATATATAGTTCAATAAAAATTGCAAATTACATGTACCACGTTAGTTAATAACAAATTTTTTTACAACAATGAAAAATAAAAAGACTCAGCAAACAGCTTATAACAAGTGGGCTAAATCTTAGTGTGATATACATTTTACAAAGACTTCACTTATGTTGATATTCTCACAAATTTAGAAACTAATTGTCTAATAAATAAGTGAATGAATACATCAGCAGTAATAGGAAATAATGTGTGCAGTAAATGGTACAACATAATGAAGAAAAAGACAGTAAATCAAATGATAACAAATGTGAAATTTCTTTTGAAGGTAGTCTTCATTATACTCAATGCAGTACAAGTATTTCTTCACACTCGGACGCAGCAGTACAGCACTACAGACCCTTCAGAACCTGGCACCAACCCTATTTCCCTTCACTCTTCCATAAGCTGCTTTTTATCCACAGGCTTTTTCTACTTTTATGTGCCTGAATTAGAATTCCAGCTACAAAGTTTCACCCAATGGAGAGGCAGAATTACCTCTCCATTCCCTCTCATTCTTTTAACAGATATTTTAAATCTCTCCTAGAGTCAGCTCCCTTCACACTTATAATTACCTGTACTAATCTCTTATTTTCAGCAGCTACCTTATAGGATCATACATCTGGCCTACCTATATCATTTATTAATATCTGTATAGAATGGTGCAGCCAATAGTTGCACTTAGATGATATCAGAGGCTGAAATCTCCAAATGCAAAATTTTGGTATGTCCCATTTGCAGACAAGTTTTCACTGCCTTAAATTCATATCAGTTCTACATTAACCCTGTGAGCTATTTCCATTGTATAGGTGAAGAAACATTTGTTAGTGAACATCTTCGATTTATTCAATTATATGTGGTAGAGAACATAACTGTCTACTAACGATCACACTGTTCCTTAAATGGCTCCTAAGCAGGAGCAGCTGTGCAGCCCCATTTGCACAATGTGAGGTCAGTGGAATGGGATCTAAAGGGATTGGTACCACTTTCTGGCTTGAATTGCTAAACTGCCAGGACACTGGACTCTCTCTTTTTTCACCCACTCTCTGGATTGATGTCTTTCTGAGGGAAACCATGGCGCCATCTAAGGGATTGGTACCACTTTCTGGCTTGAATTGCTAAACTGCCAGGACACTGGACTCTCTCTTTTTTCACCCACTCTCTGGTTTGATGTCTTTCTGAGGGAAACCATGGAGCCATCTAGAAAGACTTAGCTTCCTACAGTGTGATCTCTGGAAGAACTAAGAGAATAGAGTCTCCACCCTCTACTCTGTCTCTGGGCCCTGACTGTATTTTATGTGAAGAAAAATCTAATTTACATAGTGATAACTACTAAAATGTCACAGATTCTCTAACACCAAAGCTAGCAGACACCATTTGTTAAATTCTAAAGTAGTGATCCAATGAGAAAGAATAAATAAATGAAAGGTTTTTAAGTGAAATGCAATAGATAGAGTGTCCATACATTCCTCTTTTTCAGAATAATCCTAATTTAAGCATGATATCACACCATAATCAGTGATAACACTTGGCTCACTCCAAAGCATATGTACTTGGAGGATAATGTATATAGTCACTGTCTTGATATAGAACAAATTATTGACAAGAATGAAAAAATAGGGTAAGCTAGTGTAAGTCTAAAACCTTGTCCATCATTTGTGTGAAGTAGGGCAAGTTCATCCCAGCTCCTACCCAGCAGGATGGACATAATATTTGTATTATTTATCTCGTAATATTATGGAGAAAAATGGTAGAAGATAACATATCTACTAAAACGTTTTGACTATGATAAAATTCTGTGGAACTTTCAAGTTATTACTAAAACTATGAAATAATGACATTCTAAGAAACGTGTAGGAAGATTTCCATGAATAAAATCTTTCTTTGCACAATATATCATTCAGTGTAATCTTTGCGTAAAATAAGTATGCACCAAAATAAGTATGTGTTAATATATATTATTAGAGACAACTATATAAAAGGAAAATTGGGTGTACCATTTTGGTTTCTAACTTTTGAATACTGAATACTTAGTTACTGTTTCAAGGAGATACAATCACAGTGCCTTGCTCAAATAGCAACCTGAAACTACAGCTGTCTACTTTCCCGGGAACTGGTGTTGTTTGTACTCTATCCTCACTCTTTTTGTCATCCTGTTCCTTTCCTCCTTCTTCTCGTTATCCTCTCTTCATTGAAAATATAAACCTTTTAGCAAATTCTATCCTTTCCACACAACCAATCACCTATCCAACCATTCATCGAACATCCACTTCCTGAATTTTGCCATGGAAGAATTAGCACTCTACAAATTGCGAAGGATATAAGTAAAACATAGTCAGTACACTCAAGGGAATTATAGCTTGGAAGGAGAATGGGTAGACAGCAATTACAAAATGGAAAACGTCAAATTAGAATTGACAAGACACTTGTTAGAAGCAAAATATTAGAGGTAGACTTATGGGACTATAGTAGGTTTACTTAAGTAAACTATAGTAGGTTTACTTAAGTCATGAAATTTGATCTGAGAATGAATGGCAAGGTGAAGAGATTAAAGAAGTAGGGCAGCGAGGTAGTATGCAGCGTAGTAGGAATGGACATCCCAGGCAAAACTGTATTGCAAAGATGCTGTAGAAAAAAGAATACACACTTTCAAACAACTAAAAGAATCCTATTTAATAAAGCACTGGGCAAGGATGATCTAGTCTACAGATGACCAAGAAAGAAACTATATAGAAATTGTTAGGCCATAGCCTAACAACAAAAATATCAAGTGTTGTTTGTTTGTGAGTACAATGAGAAATCCCTAAAACTGGAGGCAAAATGGTAGTTGGGGATAAAAACACATTACTCTTCAGACACACTTGACAGATTGTGGCAAATATTTAATTCTTTTCATCTTTATCCTTACTCAATCATTTATCTTCCACTATATTCCCATTACTTCCTTTAGGAACAAGCTTAAGAAGTATATTTACCATATTTTCTTAACAATTTAACTGACCATCTGCATTCAGCATGCTTCTATCTTGCATTCCCTCCAAATTTATAAAACTTTTAGAATGTAAATGAAGGTAATTTAACTCTTTATTCCAGAGTTTGCCTCTTGAAGACCGGGATCTGTATATAGGTTTTAGACAAATGTTTCATAAGTAGGTTTCTTTTAGTGTTTAGTTGTTCTTACTATTAATACTTGACTTCTAAAGTTCATAAATTGTGTCTTTTGCAAGTACTGTAACTTTCAAATAATTTGAAAATGAAGATATTACAAATACTCAATCAGCATAATCAAGCCAATGTAATCAGTAGATATAAAAGTGGCAATGATCAACTTAGTCTCTAACCTCTGCAAGATAATCTGGTAGAAAAGGATATTTTGTATGACCTCTTACAAAGATAGACAGTAGAAAACATTATTAAAAGTTTGCTTCACCTTTCAGATAATTTGTTTCTAGGGTAAAAAGTCCTGAATACAGTTAAGTTGAAACTCTAGAAAATACTACCAACACTAACAAAATGCGGTATCCAAATTCAACGAAATATTAACAGTTGGACATACTAGCATTTTACCTTTTAAAATTTAATTTGTATTAAAATCAGTTAGCAAAAGAGAGATCTGTTTTTGAAAAATTTTACATTATAGAAATGTTGTTTTATATAAACATTTTTAGACTTAATGTCTTTATATAACTGGATTCTAATTTTTTGTGGAATCTGTAAATAATGTGGGTCAAGGAGCAATCAATTATCTTTCCAACATAATGCTTAGCAAGGCTCTATTTCCTGTCACTGGCAGGGAACCAGGGATGAAAGGATATCATTTTTATATTGCGATACATGTGTGCTGAAGAACTGCTAATGTATAAGCAAATAAATTAAATTATGGCCATATTTCCTTTTCTATATGAAACCCATAACATAGGATGTGATATGTGCTTGTTAGAGTGCAATACCAAAACTCTATCTATCGACTCTATATATTTATTTGAATTTCTTTAAATTACCATAATCTCCAAAGTTATGATAAAAACATTTCTCAAGCAAATTTCTTCAAACAACCAATGTGACCTGAGGATGAGAAAAACAGACAGCAATATGGGAATGAAGAGAAGCTTGTTTTGAAACTTGCCTGTAGAGACGAACGGGCAAGGGTTTATATCCCACAGAAAGGTGCTTAAGTACTTGGTGCACTGAACAATACAAACATAAAGAAAATGGCACGTGAACAGAGGCAGGATGATACTCAGAATAATGCCTACTGTACAATCAGATCCAGGACATACTGTTCACTGTTACTAGTGATTTCACTTTCCACATTTTCAATTACCTACAGTTAACTGCCGTTTGAAAATAAAAAATCATAATTTTAAAATAATCACATTATGACATATTATTAAAATTGGTTTTATTTTCCTAACAAGTATTATTAATTTTTTCATGTATATAATTCGTAAATTATATTTCAGAGAGAAAAAATGGGAAAACAGTGTAAATGGAGTTTTGATATAATATCTACAGTTTTAGGCATCCACTGAGGATTTTGGAGTACATATGCAGATAAAGAAATCCACTGCAAATTTTATGTATTTATTTTTGTTATTACATTATATATTGTTATCTTCAAAGTATTACTGAGAGTACAAAATATGAGCATAAAAATTCTCCAAATATCATTAGCATAAATCTGTCTTTTCAATGAACTAAAAGAAACCAGTAATATAACTCTCGTTTTTTTTTTTTTTTTTTTTTTTTGCTTTTTCCTCCCTTCCTTTCTCCTTTTCTCCACCTTACTCTTTCCTTTCAAACAATTTCTTCCCATTTCACAGTATCTACTGTACATTTTGGTCCTTAATTACTCTTAAGTTTCTCACACCATCAGACAGAATCATGTTTACATATATGAGTCTGGCTTATTTCACTTATGAGTATGATCTCGTTGCATTCATTTATCCATAAATGTATGAAGTTTTTCCATCTTTATGGCTGAGTAGTAATCCATTGAATAAAAAGACCAATTCTCATTTTATGCATTCCTCAACAGATGAGTATTTGGGTTGTTTCCAAGATTTAGCTATTACAAATTGTGCTGCTATAAACATTAGTGTACATATATCACTGTATATGATAGTTTTAATTCTTACAGGAATTATTCTTTAGTTTTAATTCTTACAGGAAGATATCCAGAAGAGTAATAGTTAGGTCGAATGGGACCTCTAATCCTAGTTTATTGACGAGTCTCCACACTGATTTCTACAGTGCTTGTACCATTCTATATTCTCACCAACAGTGGAGAAGGGTTCCTCTTTTCCCATAACCCCATCAGTATTTGTTACTGGTTGATTTCTTGATGACAGCCATTCCTTCTGGAGGGAGATGGAAACTCAGTGCTATAATTTGCATCTCTCAAATGAAGAATGATGTTGAACATTTTTTCATGCATTTATTTGCCATTTGTAATTCTTCATCTGAGAAGTACATATTCATATCAGATCCCCATTTTTGAATTGGGTCTTTAAATTGCACAGAGAGGGTTGTCTTTTTTTTTTCAATTCTTTGTATGTTCTATATAGAAGTCATTTGTTTGAGGGATAACTGATAGACAGAGACTTCATGAACAAAACTCATACCACCTGGGAAGTACTACAAAGTATCAACAACTGTGATCTCATCTTATTAAAAAGATTTTACACACTAAAAGAAATTACCAACATTGAGAAAAAACAACCCAAAGAATGAGAAAAAAAATTCTACCATAAATTATAAAAGAAAAGGATGATCTTGAGGCCTTCATAGGGAAATGGGGACAACTTGATACTATCCTCATTAGTGAAATAAATAAGAATCATATTTATAAATATCACATTGTGTCTTTAGTGTAAAAAGTAATAAGAACTGTAGGGAGTACTAAAACCCAAAATGTGTAATTGCTACTGCAAAAAAGAGAGGAAAAGAAAGTGCTCTAAAGGGTATAACTGCATGTGTGTTTAAGTGTGTAAGATGTCCATATTACTGTTTTTGTTAGAATGTTGAGCAGAACCATTAACAGGCTTATTGTTTGAACATGTACTTTGTATGTTTTAACTTTGTAAGTTGAACAACTATTTCCAATGATGACAGTATATAACTTATCAAGTGGCGATTTCTTAGTATTTTTGTTTTTGTTTTGTTGTGGTGGTTGTTCTTTTTTTTTTCTTTCCCCTTCAGAATCCTGTATTGTTGCTACCCTCTTTCTGTTTTGTTTGGTTTTTTTTTTTCTTTCTTCTTCTCTTTAAATAAAAATATTATAAAACAAGTAGGGGAGAGAGCTGCAGACATTTTTTTTCATTAGGAGAAACAGTTTTTTGTTTGTTCAAATGCTCTGAAGTAATGAACACAGAACTCTAACCTGAAGGTAAAACATTACTCTAAGTTGTATTTTTACATGTTATACACATTTAATAGAAATAAATTCCTGAAAGAAAACTTGTCCCACATAGTAATAAAAATGCATTCACAATGAAATAATTGAAAATGTCTTTTTTTGTGTTCTGGTATACAATTCAGGAATACGTGTTAACATAGAATAAAATGCCCAATACATACAAAGTAATGAAGACCTTACACTGTTACTAATTTTCAAAATCCATATTAAAATTCAATATTGTGCTCCAATATCTTAACATAGTTGCTATGCACTACAAGTTTTAAGTAGGACTTAAAATAATGTCTCATTTTATATAAATTTGAGAAGAGTATAAAATACATCTTTAACAACTGAAACCCAAAGATTGTGACAATTTCATGGCAAAATATTTTTCTGTTGATACATCCAGAATGTTGTATAATATAATTAGACATACAGGATTATTGATTTCAAGTGTACTACACTTGAAAATCTACAATAAAACTAAATAAAATCATCCTGACTGGGTCACAGTGATTTGCTTCAAGTTCGGTCTGTGGAGCATGTCTATCTATTTCAATAGTTTTATAAAAGACAGACAATAAATCTGATAAAATATACTTTCTCCACTACTTGTATGATTCAGCTGGCAGACAACATTGATATGGAAAGCAACTTAGCTCTTGAAGACAACGTGTTGAAGCTCTCATAAGCATGTTTTTATATACTACAGTCAATATAGAAAATATTGGAGTAGAAGGCCTTGGAAAACCTTCAACGTTGGAGACTTAACAATTCTACAGTTTAAAAAGATAACAATGAATACAGAGAATTTAGGAAAGACACAATTATTAGTAAATTTTCTGTTACTGTAACAAAACTCTTGAAAGTGAATCACTTTATAGAGAAAATGTTTATTTATCTCACAGTTCTGGAGGTTCAAGTGCATACCATTAGTATCAGTTTGGCTCTGGTAAAGTCCTTATGGAAGATGGCATCAAAGTGGCAAGTATGGGACCATGAGGAAGAGACTGTTAGAGAGGGAGCTGGGGGACAGTCTTGTTCCTTCATCAAAGCCCAACATATTAAAATTCCACTACATTTATACAAGCAAACAGAGGATCAGATGAACACAAAGACCTTTGGCAAACAAACCATGTTCAAGCCAGCCATAGTACCACCATTAACAACAGCTTAGAACTGGAGGATCAGACAGCTGTGAAGAAAACTGCTTCCTTTTTGTTTTGTTTCAGGCTTCCTGGTTTAAAATCTAGTGGGTTTATGAGGCTATGGCTGGGCACATTGTTACCAGAGGCGGCAAGGGTATACAGGCGTTACAAGCAGGTTCTCCTACTGCAGGACATCACTGGCAGTGATGTGGATTTAGATTTCTGCCTGGGCTTTTCTGCCTCCCAACATTTGTCTTTACCTTCTCCAAAGTCCCTCTTACAGATCCCAGATCCAGTTTCACTACCTCTGTGGGCCACAAGTGCAACCCAATATAGATGGGTTGCATGTTTAATATTCCCTTTCTGACTCTCTCTGGTTTTCTTCACTTTCTTTCTATTCTCTTTTCTTGCCTCCCTTCTTCTCTTGCTCTACAATTGAGTTATCAAATCATTGAGCCACTGACCTCCCTCCTTTTCCTTACCTTCCTTCTTTTATCTCTATTAGAAACTAGAATTCTTTCAGTAGGCCCTAAACATATGCCCCTGTTTTTAGCTTTATATCACATTAATTCATCCATCTGACTGCTGGGTTATTCTTTCAGACTAACACATTGTGGCATATTATTCCACGGGTGAAAACTTTTCCCTGGCTCCTTTACTTGAAGCATCAAAATAACTATTAATGATATTCTCAATTTTATAAACCATATTTTTTATATTTATAAACTTATTTTAGTGAAATATTCATAAACTTCATATAATAACTCACATTAGAATGTTGAATTTTTTTCTAGTAGCACTAAAGTTCAACTCTAAATCCTAACTTATATGAAATGATTTTAAAAACAACGATAATGGGGCTAAGGATTTACCTCAGTGACCTAAGCGCCTGCCTGACAAGCGTGAGGTTGTCAGTTCAATCCTCAGTTCCAAAAGAAAAAAAAAAGTGATAATAAAAAAGTTTTTCTTTCAGAAGATGATACATGAATGTACACTCTTTAAAATCAAATAAAATAAGTGTAGGCAAAGTACTAACCTAAGGCATGGTTTAATATTAATTCTTTCCTACTGAAAGGACAAAGGAGAATGCTAACATAGATTGTGATTGATACATGAGGCTAACATCAGTTTCATGTGGTAACATCTAATTTTTACCCCAGATCAATTCCCTTTATATAAAAGGTAATCATCATTTTCTCGGGGTTGCAAATCATGAAGGATTTGAGAGTCACAAATCTAAGAAGCAAGTGATTCACTTACTTCCTTCCCAAGTCACCAAATTATTCCCATGTCACCAAAACAAATGTGTAGCACTTAAAACCCAAAGTGCATATACTTTGAAAGTAAAGTTCTTTGTCAGTATTTGACTGAGCAAGGAAATTCCTATAGGGAAAAGTTGAGAGACGGACCTTTGCCTGAATTTCTAGTGATATGGTTTTAAAAAAAGATTGGCATATTCAAGCACTAGAGCTAAAAAGCAGTTATTGGTTACACTGTACCGCACTTTCTTTTTATGAAAAATCACTCAGTCTAGACAGAAAAATGGATAAGGTGGGTCAGGACTAAAAGGATAAAATCTTTGACTTGGATTTCAGCACAAATTGTGATTATGAGTTACTAAAATATATGCTTTGGGGATTTTATTGTTAAAAAAAAAGCCAAGAAAGGATCCAAGAGGAATGACTTAGCATGAGAAATGGTACCTTATTAGAGCCACAGTATTACTCTGTGCCTCTCACAGAAAAGCGATCTAGTGTTATCTTTTACTTTATGTTTGTTCAAGTAAGGTGCTAAAATTTTAGTATGGATATTTCTTTCTCCGTTGTATTTTTTTTTAAATGACAGTGATCAGATGAGCAGGAACAGGGAACAGGACTACATAAATATAGATATAATTTGCTCAAAAGTGAAAACTTTTGACCTTATATTTATAATCAATTTTTAAAAACCTTAAATAGCTAAGTGCATTTTGACATGTGTAGTTTGCCCTGAATTTGGATGACATGAGGCGTTGAGATAAGAATTTCTACCTAGAAAGGAAAATAAAGAAGAAAGGCCAGAAAATCTCCATATCAAGTTAAACCAGCAAAATGGAGACATTAAGGAGAAAAAAAAAAGACACAAATGGAAAACTCACATCTCATGCAGAGCATTCCCTTTCCTAAACTATAAAAAAAATGAAAGGGGGAAATGTAAATAAATTGCTTTTTGGCTCTGTATGAAGTCTGTATCTAATCACTAATTTTGGGAGTAGGCACTTACGTGAACAGTTTTATTTCTTCAAAACTATTACCTCCCATTTCACTCATACTTTAATAAATTTCATACCATCTCAAACATTTTTCTTATCTATCCTATATAAGTTGGTAACACTCTTCTAACTTGATTTCCCAATACTTCTTTGATAGGCTTCTTGGCTTCATGTTTGTAGACACAACCAGTCACAATGAAAAATAAATTAAAATACGTAATCCAAGTAACTAACATGGGCTATGAAAACATTTTTAACAGAGTGGTAGGATGTACATGGAAGGCAAAAGTGAAGGAAACTACTACCTTAGATTGGTTGGTCAGGAAAAGACTGCAGGTAAATTTTGAGAAATTTTGAGAAAATTTTGAGATATTTTGAGAAAAATCAGATATAACAGGGAGCAACTATTAGCAGAGGGAATAGTAAAGGCTCTAAAGTAGTAATAATTTGGGAATGCTTGAGGTGTGTTAAAGTGGCCCACATTATACAAGTGGTACAAGAAAGCAAAGAGAACAAGGAGACAGGCTAAAAGATATGACAGTGTAGGGGCAATGTTGGACACCACAGATTTGCTATAGAATCTAACTCTTATTCTGTATTATAAAGGCCTTAGTGATTTCAAAACAGGTTAATGACATAATTCAACTTATGTTTTTAAAAAGACATTCTGGTCAGAGTGCAAAGAGAAGAGTTGGGAGATTCTTTCAGTAGTCAGCCCATATAAAATAAAGGCACGCAAAGGAAGGCTCTCAGGATACACATAGAGGGTAACTAGGTTTAGTTACATTGATAAGACAATTGGATGATAGATTACATCAGGATGGAGGAGGAAAAGACAAATCAGAGTTGATACTTAGATTTTAAAAACTATATAAATAAGAGTTTTCTTTATTATGCAAGAGAAATTTTTGGTGAAATGGTAAAATATGAAACGGCAGGGCAAAAGATTTGTTAGGTAAACACTGATACATTAACTGTGTTTTTCTGCATGTAGGAAAACTAATTTTTATGTTTATCTGTACAGTAATTAAATATTTTTTCCTTTTCTTTTAATTTTACTTCCAACTATATTCTTTTGGGCATTGAAAAAAGACAATCATTTCTTTGACATTAAGTAAAATTCAGATTTTGTGACTAAACAGGGATGATATTCAAAATTCCTAACTACATGAGTGAAATCTATTCCTTTACTACTCTGAAAATATTTACTCCCTTTGACCATTGCCTCCCATCACTCCCAAAAATAAAAAGCAGGAAAAAAATGAATTAACCTCTTAGAATAAATCCCATAAATATACCCTCCAAAAGTTATTTTACTTAGCATACTGTGTCTGCAAACATACACACCATTTCAAATTAAATAAAGTTAAATGTAAAGAATCTTTATCATTTGCCTTGCTCTGTTGGGATAGGTGACATAATCCTTTGTAATCAAAGAAGCCCTATCTCACGTTTATAAACTTTTAGGGAGCCTTGTTGTCTGTAAGTAAAGCAATAGGAAACAAGAAAACAATATAAATTAGAAACGTTTAAACACTATAACTGAATAAAGAAGAGACAAGAATCACTGTAGTGCTGATTTTTAAAAATGAGATTATATTGAGATATGTGCAGAGATAATATGAAACCCACAGCAGGGCACAGCTTACCAAGAGGTTGGCCTGCGATGATCCTGGCATTTTCTCCAGCCACGGCAGCTCGTGCATGTCGCTCACTCATGTACTGTACAAACGCGTAACCTTTGTGAACTGAGCATCCAACTATTTTCCCATACTTTGAAAAAATGGCTTCAATGTCAACTTTTTTGACGATGGCTGTATTTAAATTGCCGATGAAAACACGGGAGTTGATGGATTTGGGGTCATTCTTATTGGTGACGTTGCTGGTCTGTGTTTTGCCAGTCATGGTTGGCTCACCTTGCTTTAATCCTTAAACAAAACAAAACAAAAAACCCCACAAACAATGAGAAAGTAAGCAATTATATGGTCAGTAGATATTGCTGACTTTTAATATTTATCAGTATTATACTCAGAAAATCTCAAATTCCTGTGTCATTGATTGCCTTGAGAAAATTGAGTAACACAAAAGGTACCCAGTCTATAGATAAATATAAAGTAGAAAATACTCATGATTACTTAGAGTTTTTAATAAATTCTTGACTTATCCAGAATTCACACTTGAATAATGACTAAACATTTTGTAATTATTTTTATTTTTAAGTATATTCATTTTTGCAAGAGAAAATACAAAGAATAAGCATCATTTTTTCCAAGAACAACAGCGACAAAATGTCAACATGGGTAAGGTCTGATTATAGATAAAACACTGCAAAGACACTTCTATTTACTTTCTGAGTACATGCATTTTTATTGCTAGATTTTTCTGTAATAGATATACATATTTATTTATTTTAATATCAGAACCCTATTTCAGAAACCAACAACTGGTTCTAATAAAGGCTGTGGAAAAGAAAAGTAAAGGTACTGAAATCAGAAGTTTCATTAAAAAAAATTTACAGTACAATTTGGAGAAAAGAGATTTAACTATAATTAATTTAGGATTAGTTCTTTAGATGCTATTTAATTGAATTTATACTATTGCCGCTTAAAAAAAATATAGCCAGTGTCCATCACTGATTAGCAATTACAAGCAACTGCTGAAATTTTATTTTTAAACTCATTTATTTACTCCTTTAATAAAAGATTTCTATGTTACCTGAAGACTGCTAGAATTTTTAGAAGTATTTTCAAGCTTGAGAGAATGCTTAAAAGTGCCTAAACTCAATGAAACTTATTGTTGAGCTTACAGATTTAGATTTAAGAGCTTAAAAATTCATTTAGCAATATGTTTTAAATTGTATATTTTGCCAGTATATCAACTTCTATAATATCTAGTAATCTAATTAATTTGAAACTAAAATTTCAACAAGCTTATCCTCTACGACACTGATGATCACTGTTGAACATTGGTTAATTGGTACACTGTGTCAATACAATTACATGTTTATGTGAAGTCAGTTGTTTAAAATATTATAGCTATTATTAGAATTAATGCATCTGGTTTTTAGCAATCATTGTAAATAAAATTTCTAAATTAAATGTTAAGGTGGGATAAGTTCTAAAAGCATATAAATTGAACATGCATGAAAATTTATTCACTCTCCATTTAATCCAGAAACTTCTAAAATCAAAGGAAACCAAGTAACACAAAAATGTTTCAGATAAAATTGTTTATTACTACAGGTGGCATTATTAAAGCTTCACTTCAAAATAGACTCTCAACATAACACATATGTCCTTATAATAAGGGGCAACTTAATTAACAAAACATTGTCATTTACAAAAAATAGTAACATGATTAGAAACAAAGATTAGAATACTACCTTGCATTACTACAGTTTACTTACATTTAAACAGTTCCTTTATAAATTATTCATGCTAACAGTAAAGGAAGGAAAGCTGATAATTTTTCTAAAAAAATTGTGTGCTGGGGATTTAGCTTAGTGGCATAAGCAGCTGCCTTGCAAGCACGAGGTCATGAGTTCGATCCCCGCTACCAAAAAAAAAAAAAAATCATTAAAAAATCGTGAAATTTCAGTTATTGCACATCTTCAAACACTGAAAGTTTAAAAAAATTAAGGTATACGTTTATAAAAATACTAGCTTTTTCATATAATCTAGTGTAGCTATACAGTGCAAGGTCAGTAATGCAGTATATACAAATCATACTGCTTTGTTTTGCTATCATGTTACACATATTATCAGCATGATCATAATTATCTTCAGGGGCAAACATTTTATTTTATGGTTGATATTTTATTTTCCAGACTCTGGTTAAATGTAAATGGAAAAGGTATGAGATAAAAGGGAAAATAAAAGAAGATAATAGGAAATAGGGAGAAAGATCTTTCTTATAGAGACAGGAATCAAGAAATGGAGGAAGAGTGGAAGGAGGTGAGAGAAGGGGAAGAAGAAAGGAATTGAGATGTGTTATGAGCATGTACCAATTCCATACATGGAATGCCGTTTTATATTTACAAACATGTACTAATAAAGAAAATGATCTGAAAAAAAAAAAGACATTTCAGTGTTTAGGTGTTAAGAGAATAAAAAGCATAATAGTGAATAAAGCTTTGCTCTGCATTTGAGAATAGGCCTCAGTCATATTTAATATAAAGCTACATTATTAATGTGAGTTCTGACTGTCAAAGTGAACATGCTGTCTTTGACACCACCCATTTACCGTTATATGGGTGACTCATGACTCTGAACTGCAAACTTCAAACCAGAACAATAATTAATAATTACTTAGCACCCTAAAATATTTAAGAACTTACTCTCTTATAAAGACTGGCTTCCCAGTTTTGTAAATGTTAATGCAGATGAATTTTGGTTTTGTGTTGTACAATATCTCAACATTCTCTAAAATCAGGCCTCAACTTGACTATTAATTCACTTTCACTTGATAACTAGTGTAGTATTTAACTTCTGTATCTCTATTACAATAATGTTCAATCAGTTGAAGAAGGACTATTATTTGAGCTATGACTGAATAATGGGGACTGAAATAATTCTACTGATAGTAGCTATTGTTTGTGACATGAGATGGGACCTCAATGTTGTTTTAATTTGCATTTCATTGATGGTCAGAGATGCTGAATGTTTTTTCATGTATTTATTTGCCATCTGTATTTCTTCTTCTGAGATGTGTATATTCATTTTGCTTTCCTGTTTCTTGACTTGGAGTTTTATTTTGAGGGTTTATTTTGTTTGCGCTCTTTACACATTCTAGATATAGCACTCTGTCAGTGGTGCAGCAGGCAAAATTTTTTTGCCCTTTTGTAAGACATCTCTTAACTCGGTTGTTGCCTTTGCTGTGCAGAAGCTTTTTGAAATTTCATACAAATCCATTTCTTGATTCTTGATTAAATCAAGCAATAAGTACTGATGAGGTTTCAGGGCAAAAAGCACCCTTTACATTGTTAATGACAATGTAAAATGGTAAAACAACTATGGAAAACAATACAGAATCCTCAAAACTGTAAAACAACAAATTTCGTTTGACCTCACTATTTTCATTGTAGATATCTTGCAGAAAGGGTCAAAGGTATCATAGTACAGAGCTACATGCATTTTCATAGTAATAGCAGCATGATTTATAACAGCTAAATCATGGAAGCTGGCCCATATGTCCATCAAGAGATGCATGGATCAAGTAAATATGTCATTTAAACTCTGATATAAAAACAGTAAATCTGCCATTTGTAGGAAAATGAATGCACATGAAGACCATAATATCAAGTGAAATAAACCAGACACATAAGCTTAAGTACCATATCACTTTTGTTGTATGAGAAACCCAAGGTAAAAACAAAAAGCAAGAGAAATGATAGACAATAAGAATTCATCAGATAGATCTTTATAAATGGCCACAGAATCTAGAGATAGAAAGGTAAAGGAGGAAAGGAGAAGACAAAAAACATCAAAATATGTTATTTACCTGTACCTACTCCCTATAACCAATGTAATCATTATGTATGCTCAAGTTGTACTAATAAAAATGAAATGAAAACATCTACTATTGACATTCCCAATAAAATAAAGGAAACAAAACAACAAAAAAATCAAACCAAAACATAAATTAAGCATCAAGACTCATTCAGAAAACAACCACAATAAAAATATGTATGAAGATTCTTCAAAAAACTAAAAATAGAAAATGCGTTTGACCCAGTTATTCTCTTTCTAGGTATCTTCCCAAAAGAATTAAAGACATACTATAGAGATGTTTACATGCATTTGTTTATACTAACACAAATCATAATAACTACATCTTGGAAATACACTGTCTGTCCATCAACAGATGAACAGATAAGTAAAATGTAGCATGTATACACAGGGAGTCTATGCTGACATAAGGATAAAATTTCAGTCATTTGTAGGAAAATGGACACAGCTTGCGACCACAATGTTGAGTGAAATAAATCAGATACACAAGCTAAAATGAAAAACTTAGTATAGAAATAACCATGAGGACATATTTAGGGAAATTTGTTTAGGAATGTTCCTTAAATCTTTGCTCAATCCTAAGACAGCTATGCAAAGTGCAATATTCCATATGACTGGTTGACAGGGAACTGGAAAACTGTGAGCTGAATATTCCAAGACCCACAAAGTACTGAGAACAATTCAAATTCCTGCTAGCAATGGTGGACAGTACACAGGGACTCCTGAGATCTGAAAGTACAGATGTAGGAAAAACCAAATCTCAGTAATGGGCATAAATAATCATCTCTAGAGTGAAGGTACCCTGGGAGCAACCTAATTCTAACTTCTAAAACCAAGTCATGAAACTAAAATAACCCAGATGCATATCGAGGGTAATATTTCTAGAAAAAAAAACAGAATTCAGAAAATCTTGAAATGCAATTTCTTTGGCATCTGCTCAGGAGAACCTAGCAGCTCTTAAGAATTTTTTTAAAAATATGTCCAATGGTTGAGGTCTATTTAGGGCCCATAGCCCCACCCTTCACTCGCAGGAAATCTCCCAGAGACCAGCATCTTGGCCTGACTCTTTGGGACCGGGAACCTCCCGGACTTGAAGAGTGGCCTGCGCTGTTTTGATTAGAAACTTTGCAGAGACCAGCATCTTGGCCTGACTGTTTGGGAGCCGTAGGCCTGCCCTTCACCCGCAGGGAACTTCCCGGAGACGGGCATCTTGGCCAGATCTGTTTGGGGCCCGTAGCTCCACCCTTTACCCGCAGGAAATCTCCCGGAGACCAGCATCTCGGCCTGACTTTTTGGGACAGGGAACCTCCCAGAGACCCGCAGAAT
Organism: Dolichotis patagonum; assembly: GCA_004027295.1. NCBI lineage: Eukaryota > Metazoa > Chordata > Mammalia > Rodentia > Caviidae > Dolichotis > Dolichotis patagonum. Next base: position 40,903 of record PVJX010015733.1, read on the forward strand.
GGCCTGCACTGTTTGGATTGGGAGCTTTGCGGAGACCGGCATCTCGGCCAGGTCTGTTTGGAACTGGGAACTTTGCAGAAACCAGCATTTTGGCCTGATTCTTTGGGACCTTTAGGCCCGCCCTTCACCCGCAGGGAACCTGCTGGAGACCTGCCTGAGAAAAAGTAAGGTGGCCTAGCCCACCTAAAATTCCACAAGCTCCGGGTTCACCACGCCCAGCATCCCTCTTACAACGTAGGGAGCCAGGAGCCCAGGGAGGGAAGTTAGGATCCTGTGAGGAAGCCAAGAGCCTGTAAGGTAGCCACTGCCCTCCAGGAACTGAGGGTTCAAGAGGTAATTTGCCACACATGCAGAGAAAGCATTGGAACACCACTAAAAGCAAGGAAATATAGAAAAATGACAAAAGGAAAGACCAAAAGACAGGCTCAAAGCTCTAGCCCTCCCCAAGAAACCTTAAAAGCTGTGTACATAGAAGAAAAAAGAAGCCATACACCTGAAATGTCTGAAATGATATCAAATGAAATAAATATGCAAATAGGGAAAGCTATGGAGAAATTCAAATCAGAAATAGTTGCCCAGGTAAAAGAAGAATTAATAAAAACAGTGAAAGAAATAGTTAATGCATCCAGTGAAAACACAGCTTAAAAATTAGAGGAACAAAGCAAACAGATAGAATCCCTAAATGAACACTATATGAAACAAATAGAATACATAAAACAGATTCAAAGAGATATACAGGAAATCAAAAATGCTATTGAAAGCTGCCAAAACCACCTCAATGAAAATGAAGATAGAATTTCAGACCTCGAAGATAAGATTGCAGCCAGTGAGCAGGAAAGACAAGATCTTTTAAAAATAACAAAGAATCAGGAAATAACAATTCAACACCTGCAAGATGATGCAAAGAAAAATAACATAAGATTAATAGGGATAAATGAAAAAGAAGGGGGCAGCCCAAATGATATCAAGAGGATATTTACAGAAGTAATA
>PVJX010015734.1:0-41891 GCA_004027295.1 Dolichotis patagonum
ATCCTGAATCTGCTTCTTGCCAGAAGAATGACATCCAAGAAGTTCCCTCAGCCTCCCGAGGCTTCACGGCCACATCAGACTAAACAATCATGCCAACAGCCCACATGTCCTGTGCCCCTACTGCATGCCACAGGGACACCAATGGCCCTACTCTGCCTTTCATAGTTACTCTGAGCTAAATGCTTTGAAGTGCAGACCCCTCCCAAGGGAGCTCACCAGCCCTCAGGCTCTTTCAGGGGGGCCCAGAGCTCCCTTTGGAGGTTTGCCCTGAAAGAGAATTGCTTTCTCCCCTGAGCTGTTTGTAGCACCTCCTCTCGGGAGAATGGATGGGGCAGCAATGTAAGCAGGGGCTTGAAAGGAAGCCTGGGCATCTCCAGCATCTTAGACAGCCAGACGGGAGTGCACTGCTGTCCTCGAAGAGCTCCCAGGCGTTCCTCCCACCGGCTGCTCCCAGCTAACACAGGGCACGTTGTGCAGAGTCGGCTCTAGTGCCAAGATGTCCAGCTCTTGTCGCCAGGGACTTGGGTGGGAGTGGGTTGGGCAGTGGTGGAGAAGAAGGGGCCACAGTATAAAGGGTCCCTTGTGCTGCTGACAGGGGAGAAGCCACTGCTCCACAGACAGGGGGGTGGCATGGTGGCCTCCTTGCTATGAGAGGGTGACTTGTGTGGAGTTAGATCATCGCAGGGGCCTACAAGGGGTGCAGGGACTTAGAGGAGTAGCTCAGGTTGTCTGGGGGAGCTGCCTGTTCTGAAGTCATCTGTAGGATTCTCAGCAGGACATCACACTCCAGGGCACAAAGCTGGGTCCTGGGGCCTTGGGAAGACAGAAAGGAGGCCCCACTCTGCTGCCAGTGGGGACTCGGGATGGAGAAAAACACCACCGAGGCCACAGGCGGTTTGGGGTTAGGGCCAGGAGCATGCAAACCCCGTGCTGAGCCAGGACGGTGAAATCTGCCCGGGGGTGGGAGGGCTGGGAAAGCGCGGGCAGGATGCTGACGCCCAGAATCAGGCCAGGGCCTGAAAGACATGTGCACAGAAGAGAGGCTGCCACCCAGAGCCTTGCATGGGACCCGGGTCCCGGTAGTCATGGAAGCCACCCCACCCCAGCTCTCCTGGGAGGTAGAGGGTAGGAGCTCTCATCCTGGGACCTGGCTGCACAGGAACAGCTGACCACTCATCTGTGGGCAGTCCAGGGAGGCAGAATAAGATCTGTGTCACATACACCCCTATTAATCACTGCACACTCTCATGGGTGCTCTTTGCATGTAAACTCGGTTAACTCCTGGACAGCTCATTGTGGCAGCTGCTAGGAGTCTCACTTTGCAAATTAGGAAGCTGAGATGCAGAACAAAAGCAATCTATCACATCACAGAGCCAGTCAGTGGTCAAACCAGGATTTGAACCCAGGGAGTCTGGGTAGGGGACTCATGCTTTAAATATCCTGTTATATGCCGTGCCCCCCAACTCCCCCAAATGTCTGCAGTTAGGGAGACTCCAAAGCAAGCAAGGTCCATGCCCTCCCGCAGGATGGGTCTGGGAGGCTGGGCGTGTGCCTCGCTAGGTACAGGGCTGTGGGTAGGGAACCTCTCAGGGACCGCAGTTCTCTGAATCTGTAAAATGGGCCTCCCTGTGGGCCCTGTCTCCTGTGTGGTGATGTGGTGAGAGATCAAAGGCACAGGACAGCTCAGGAGTGGACCCCAGCAAACACTGAGGCAGTGGCCACCTACAGTGACCCTCGAGGGCCAAGATGCAGGATGCTGACCCTGAGAAGGACTGCCATGACGAGAGTGCATCCGTGCTGGGGAAAGGAAGCTTAAAAGTCACAATAAGGTCTTCACCATATCTGTGTTCTTCTCTTCTGTTATATAAGGGGATCTCTAAAACGCCATTCCCTCCCACAAACAGCTACACGTGGAGTTAACACGGAACCAGTGTGCCTCAGAAAGGTGAAGACAGCCCCTCCCCCCAAGGCAGGAGCAGTCACAGCAGCGTGGGGTATCCTGGGCCCTGTGGGGACAGCAGGCACCCACAAAGCACCTCCTCCCTGGCCAGAATCTTAAGGATCTTTTTTCTGCTTCCTGTGGCCACCAGCATTGCATGCGAGCAGCCTGGGGATTGTGATTCCTCCTCCCAAGCAGATGCCCCTTCCCTCCCTGTCCTCTTCCTTCTACAAGGTGGTTTCCCACACTGGGCAAGGTGCAGGGAAGCAAGCCAGACAGAAACATTTAAAAAGTACACCACCTTGTGTTAGAGAAACGCATTTTCAACATAGATTAAAACAGAGTAGCAGAATAAATTCGATGGTCCATCTTGCCTCTCTGAATTGTCCAGAAGAGCCCAAATGGAGTAACCGGCATGAAGAATAAACTCAGTGTCAAGTGTTATTGTATCAGGTTTTCATATTGGAAGTTTCACTGAGTCGAAACACAGGGAGGGGAGGGAGGAAAGTAAGTCCTTACTTGGGAGCAAGAAAGAAAGAATTTTAGTTTATACTGAGCTCATGGACTGACATTTGGCAATAAAAACAAGGCTCTCTCATAAAACAACTGACAGTTCATGATCTTTGCTGGCATCTTTTGTTCAATGTGTTGGCAAGATATACAGGGTTCCAGTCCTCCATCACTCCTCACATATTTGAGGGGCATTTTAGCTTTCCTGCAAAGCCTAGGAGTCACAGATCCATAATATAACCCATCTCTCTCGTGTGGTATATCTTGGAAACTGAGGCATATACACAGAGGGCCAAGAGCCCTGTGAATTCTCATGAGGTGGACTTGTATCTACTTAACAGATATTACGAGAAGACTGATTGTGATGAACACCTCCCTTCATAACCCTCCTGGCATTTGCTCTGTAGCACTCTGTGTGTGTGTGTGGTGTGTGTAGTAGACAGTATCTCAGTCCTTTAGAGGAAAACCACCCTGCAGAGTGAGACATGCCACCCTCCCTCACATGGGTCAGAAGACGCCAGTGGCAGTACCTGGATTTACCAGCAAGGCCATCCAGGGACGCACTCGATGGTCACCCAAGACTTGGACTAGTCGTGCTATCTGGGGGAAAGCAGCAGTGTAATTATAGGCAAATGCCACCTTACAGATTCTCTTCCATGTCATCTGTAAATTCACCGGCCTCGGGTCATGAAGAGATTGCATTTGTCTGTGCAGATCCGGGGCTATGGAGGACAAAGTCCCCAAGGGGCAGCTCTCATGCCCTGTGACCACTGCTCAGCTATTGCACATGCAGTTTTTGGGGGAGACGCAGAGAGCTGAGAGAGGAACAAGACACGTGAGCAGCAAAACAGTGTGACTCCTTTTCATAAAATGCGGCGCTTACTGGAAATTGGAAAAGCAACATCACAGAAGGCCATGGGAAGAAGGATGGGGAAAAGAGAAAGAGAGACAGAGGGAGGTAAGAACTGCCCAGCTTTGGGCAAGGCCACTGGAGACAGGTCCCAAGATGACTTACCTAACCCTGTGCATGTGTCAGCTTCCTGTCTTGTCTTGCTCTTTTAACTCAGTGTACCCCATAGAGAACTTCCCAAGCTCCCTCAAAGCCTCTGGGGTTTGCTATAATCTCAAAGTCGTATTTGAGCTCTCTGAGGCCTCTCCCTGACACAACAAAGTTTCCTCTTAACATCCTTACGTGGAACTTGGAAACACGTTTTCAAGGATAGGAGAGGGTATTCCTGGGTTCAATTGAGATAAAGGAAGCAAAATGCAGCAAAAACACAAGAGCAGGGAGCCACCCTCGGAGGGTGAAATTCTCTGGAGGTTCCTCTGCCCTCAGAAATGTCAGCACGGCCATCCAGAGACATGGCGGCCCCTCATGACGGGAGGGGAAAGCGCCCAGGATCTAGGAACCAGGCACGGGATGCTTTAACTCCTCACCACCAGTGTCCCCTATTTTACACTTCCTCTCTCTGTGTTAAATCACAGGAAAACTGTATTTTTATTCCCTGGCAAGAGAAAAGATGGTAAATCTTTTAAGGACTGAATCAAATGAGATGTCAAATATTAGGATCAAAATGGGTGGAATTCAAGATGCCATTTTAAAAAATGTACAGAGAATGTTTATACACCCGTGTGCACATGGCATGCAGACACACACACACACACACACACACACACACACACCCCGACTTCTGCAGGGATGACTCCTATACAAGCAGAACACACACAGGCTCAGATAGCAGCTTATCTCAAGTACCTTCAGGTCTTTTTCTCTTTTGTTACCCCACCTAACAAGCTATGTGGCACGACTACCGCGTGGTGGCGCTGTCTTCCAGCCACTGCCTGCCAGCACTTGGAAATTGCACCATAGGACAGAAAAGGAAAAGGTGAGTGAAGAATCTGCCATAGATTGCTCTACAATTTCAGACAAGGTAGTTCATTGGCTTCAAGAGCACAAAGCACAACTGACGGTGTGCCCTGTGACTGCAGATAAGAGGGCCAGAGGGGTGAGAGGAGGGCGGCAGGGAGGGCACTTCTCTGTTGAAGGCTGGGGCAGTGAGATGAAGGTGTGAAGTCTTTCCCCCCACGTGCCCTGCCTGCCAGCGTGCATAGATCTGTACTCTCAAGCTGGAGACCACATTCCTGGGAGACTTGCTGGGAAGGCTGAGACCCAGCTCAGAGGGCAGGAGGATCAAGACCAGCAGTGCAGTGGGAGGGAAGATGTCCCCAGGACTCCCCAGAAGTCCAGAAGACTTGTTCCTGCACTGGTAGTTCTAGGAGCGCCACGCGGCTGCCATGTGGATGCCTGGCGGGAGACAGCAATAGCCGCTTGTTAAACAAGCAGTGAAACAGAACCTAAAAGTTGTATTTAAGCTTCCTGAGACCACTCCCTGCCATGGCACAGTCCCTTCTTTAACTTCCTCACATGCTATTTGAAAACATGTTTGCAAGAATCCACTGGAACAAGAGTGAGGGGCACCCGCATAAATAGACTTACACACGTAAGACGTCTGTACATACAGATGCACTTACCAGCTGGCTCACACTGATTAACAACCAGGAAAATGTCTCTTGCCACTTTTGTGTTAAACAAACGACTGTTCAGTTAACTAATGACCACTCTCTTAGATGATTAATAATACATCATATATGTACTTTGCAAGCCAGGGAAAAGAATTTATCTGATTGATGATCTCTACTCTTTGATCTGAGAGGCGGACCTGTGCTTTAAAGCTGGTTTTAATGCCTCCATGCATAAGTTAATGAGCCATATTAGCTCTAAACGCAGGCTAATCAGCCAGACATCCTTGACTAAGTGTCTGGGCGGTGAGCAGCATTAGCCGGCTGAGACACGTCCAGCCTTACCTTGGGGATGTGCACCGTGGCTCACCCACTGCACACGGTGACGTCTGAGCCAGCTGCCTGTGCTGTGCGGTCTGCCCCAGGATACCCGCTGCACCTGCCAGTTGGGTGTGCTGTGTTCCGGGGGCACCTCCCAGACACAGTAGAATGTTGACGCCTAAACCACCTTGCTCTCCCTTCTCATTTGCATTATGCTGGGCATTAAGTGAGAGCTGGATTACATCCCTGCTCCAGAGAGTGCGTTCTTCAGAGGTAACGATACTTCAGCAAAGGAAAACTTCTTAAACATCTGGCTCCCTAAGGATATCCTGACTGAAGAATGTCTTTGTGGTTGAAACTGAAAGAAAGCAATGTGGGACCAGGCCAGAAAGAAAATGAAGCTGTTTTCCTTGGTCTGAGGGCTTCCCTTAGCAGGCTGAGAGTTCATAATTCAGGGGATGCCGGCTGCTGAAGGAGCAGGTTGGTCCACCCTGATGACATGAGGAAGGAAAAGTGGGTAGAGAAGGAGCTGGGTAGGCTCCAAGAAGGCGAGGCAGTAACAGCACAGAGACACCAGGTGGCAGCAGCCACACGTTGATGATAGGCTAGGGGCTTCCAGGTCAGAGAAAGTCCTTAGCGGGAATTCATGGAATATTTACTTTTTACTATTCTTTCCTATCATGGTAGTGGTGAGGCCACAGGTGAGTGACAAGAACCTCCTGCTTCGGGATGCCACCCAAACAGGGCACAATGAGGTGGTCGTGAAAAAGGCCATTGCTCTCTGGAGCTTTACAGATGACTCTGAGCTGAAGAGATGGACTGTGACCACTAAATTAGAGGTCTACAAACTTTCTGTAAAGGGCCAAATAGCAAATATTACCAGCTTTTTGCCCTGAAGATTTCTGTCAGAAGTATTCAGCTCAGCCAATGGAGCAGTATACAAAGACCCACAGACAATGTCAACGAATCAATGTACTGTGTCCCAGTAAAGCTTTATTCGTAAGAGCGGATATTGGGCCAATTTGGTCCATAGACTATAGGTAGTTTGCTGAGCCCAACACTAAGGGAGCAGAAAGTACTGTCTGGCTCAGATACCTGTACAAGTCAGGAATACGGTAAATCAAAAATGTGTTTGCCACGCCTAACCTACAGAGCATCCTAGCTTGACAGCACAGTCACTGAAGGGGACCAGTCCTTTCCCCTGTGTCACTGCCCAACACTGTCCAAGGATTGACTGGCCTAGAAAAACGTCCAAATTCCAAAGCAAGCAGAATCTCCACTGAACGCTTCTGCACCACCATGAAGTTTTGCGTGGAATCATCATCAATCATGCCTCAATGTGACCTTCCACCCAGCAACAAAACGACTGGACACCGGCATCTGTGGGGGCCATAGGTAAAAGTGCTTCCTCCGGAAGACCATGCCTGCCTTCGCACAGCAGCTGACGGTCAGCTGGAGAGGTCAATAAACATTCTGTTCAGCTACTGGATTCTTCACACTCCACCCCTTCTCTCCCCCAGATCTTTCCATCTTAGCCAGGTTAAACTCTCAGTCCATGTCCCACAAAGCACCAGGGAATCCTGTCTCAGGCACATCCCCGAGCACAGCTCTGGGCCGGCACGGCAGCCGCATGCAGCACGCCCTGGCCCGTTCATCTCTGCTGTCCCAGCTGACTGGACCCAAGCCAATACACATGGCTCGCTCGATGGGCAGCCCGGAGATGAGCGCCCTTTGCCTGCAGGTCTCGCAGATCGTCTGGTTTGTACCAGCAGCGCAGGGCTGAGACTGTGCTATCTTACACTGTCTACAGTGCTCACTAACAAATTACTCCGGCTGTCTTCTCTGGTATTGATTTTCAATTATATCCCATTGAGGTCAGACACTGTGGTCTGAATGATATTGATCTTGGGGGTATGTATCTTCCAGGTGGCACAGTACTAATTGGTTTTGGGAAATACATGTGTGCTTGAAAGTAATGTATTTTCTTTTTTCTCCCCATTTTTTGTTATTAGTACATGTTTTCAGTACATATTGATTACATTCCTCATGGGACTGGTTCATGGATCTAACACACCTTAATTCATTTTTCACCCCTTCCTCCCTCCTCCTTTCTTCTCTCAATCCCCTTCCCATTTGAGAAAGATCTACCTCCCTAATTTTAGTATCTTTTATTTTGCACTCTATTTATATGTTAGTGTTTTCATATAAGAGAAACTATGCACTGTTTAAGCTGTGTGTCTGATTTAAGAATGCATTTCCTAATTGCTGGCCAGGGGCACTATAGAGTATCTCCTCTAGATACTCTGTTCACCCCTTATCTGTATTATCAGTAAGCATCAGAGAATGCCCCTATACTCCTGTTTATAAGGGTGGTTTTGTCTTTCTTCTTGTAGTTTTAACCACCTTCCTTTAAATACTCTGAGCTCATGTGGCCAGGGGCATTCACCGACACGGGATCACCATGTCATCCTGGAACGTCTCTTTCCTCTTATTAAGTGCTGACCTTTATTCTTCATATGATTTCCTGCCTTAATGTTCACTCTATCTACTGCTAAAACTATAACAGCTGCTTTCTTTTACTAGCATTTGCCTTCTGTCTTTCCTTCCACACCTTTGTTTTCAACCTTCCCATGTCGAGCTGCACTTCAAGTGTGCCATCCAATTAGGATTTTAAAATCAAAACCTTGTTTATAAAAAGATGAGTCCAACCATCTGACACCTGAATTACTCCACATTGTTTTTGCATCTCTTATTCCAGTGTTTCCCATTCATTCTTTCTCTCTCCATCCCATTCCCCCACTAGTACAATTATTCTTTCAGGTTCACAAATGTATTTTATGAATATCTTTCTTCTTCACCCCACTGATTCCATAGCAAGGGTACATGAGTAGCATAACTCAGCCTTGGTATTTTCCTTCTGTGAACACTTCAATGTGGTGTAAAACAACAATAGGTCAAGGATAGCCCAAGTGCCACTCCCTGTTTTGGTGAATAAACTTCTCTGGGGCCCAGCCACACCCATGATTTATGGGATGGCTTCTTTAGTATTTCCACAATAGCCTTAAGTAGTTATGACAGAGATCCTACATTCCTCAAACCACTTGGGACTACAGGCAAAAGTGGCCAGCTTCTGCCCTGGAATGGCAGTGATGTCCCCATGTGCTGTGGAGACAGCAGTGCCCAGTCTTCTGCTTACACCGAGAAGTCTCCTGTAGGCCTGCCACTTCCAGGTAGGAGCACAGTCTTCGTTTGCTGTTATTTCAGGTTTTCGCAGTTGCCAGTGCTCAGGAGGAGTGCATATTTACACAACAATCTGATTATGTTTATTATCTTGATCATGAATCCCATTTCAATCTAAACATGCCTTTTCCATTTCTGAAAGATTCTCCTCTGTAATACTTTAATATTGTCCTCATTTTTCTTATTCTCTCCCTTGGTGACTCTTATTACTTAATACTGAATTTATCATTCTATTTTGTGTATCTTAATTTATCTTTCATAGCTTCCATCTCTTTTTATTTCTATGCTGCATTCTAGGTGATTTCCTCAGATCAATCATCCACTTCATTAATTCTACCTTCAGTTATATCTTTTTAGTTAACTATTCCACTGAGTTTTTTGTTTTAATGTGTCCATTTTTCATTTTAACAAGTTCCAGGTGGTTCTTCTTGTTCAAATCTGCCTGTTCTTTAGTAAAGCTATTATAGTTTATTATTGTAATTTCTTTCCTTTATTAGATATTAAAAGCATTCTCATTTCGGCAGCTTCATGTAGGTTTTTAAAAAACAAACATTTATTTCATATTAGCTTTAGGTATACAGAAAAGTTCCAAGATAGCACAAACAGTTCTTGTGTCTCCTGTGTCCACCTTCCTTAAATATTTTGCATATGGTGGTGCACTTGTCACAATCGAGAAAGCAACACTAGTACATTCCACAGTGTATTCAGATCCCATGAGGCCTTCTCTAAAGACCCTTTCTGTAGCAAGATGCTATGCAGGAAAGCACATTCAGTGTCGTCTCTTTCGCCCTCGCTGAACTATGACTTTCTCTTATTTTTTGTTTTTGAAGATGTTGATGGTTTTAAGGAAGCTCGTCACATGTTTTTTCCTCAATCTGGCTCTGATACTTTCTCATATAGTCTTATTATATCTTTGGTTTTGTAACTGCTATCTTTCCTCATTCATTGTTTTTTCTTCTTCTGTGGTTTTTCTCTATTTGATTTTTTATTTTACTATAATCATATCTATACTTAAGAGCCCTGTTCTTTGCTTTCCAGCTTGTAGGGTGCCTGATCAGTGGCTTTATGTTGGCTTTGGCAAAAGCCTAGGAAATCTCTTATTATTCTAAATCATTTATTATGTTAATCTCTTTTTGGGGATTTCTGGGAAAAGACAGAGGACATGACTTTGTACCCTTAAAGATTTGTGTGGTGTGGTGCAGGTCTAGCATTCTACCTTGCAGATGACTGGCCTGTGCCCCAGTTCTCCATTTAGAACCCTGCAGCGAGGGCCAATTCGACGTGCAGGTTCTAGAAACAGATTTACAGACCTGCTCACTGCTAGTGGCACCCCCAAGCCCTGGGCTTCATGCCAGAACTGTTTCAGCTCCCTGACATCCATGGTCAGGACGTCCCATCCCCTTGAACCTCTATTTGCCTCTCTGCCTTTGGTTCCTCCCTGTGTTACAAGCATTGGCATTTCTTTCTCCTTAACCCCTGGCTGTGTGCTGAAAGCCATTTTTGATCCTGAGTTTATTTGCAGTGGATCATCGATACCAGCTGAGTTCACCATGCTACTGGCAGTACTAGTGGAAATTTTTAAGTTTCCGAGAAGAGGTATGTCATACAAATCATGCTCTCTGCAGTGGCTAGCACAGAGGTTGGGGACACACAGTGGTACTCACTAAAAAATGACTCGCTAGTGAATGAATGGAGGGCAAGAGAGATCAGAAGAAGGCAAACCATCTGCAGCCTGGTGAAACCCTCACCAAAGTTCTGAATGAGTTTGGGAAATTCCAGGCAGGCAGGCAGCAGGTGCAGGGTCTCCCTACTCGGTGCTCTAGGTCCCAGGGACCCCACCTCATGCTGCCCTGTTCAACTCCAGGGACACCAGGATTTCACTAGCAGCTCACCCATCAGGGCTGCTCTCGCACTTTCAGCATCTTACAGATTGGCTGCCGTCTCCATGTCTCCCACAAAGAGAAGACAAGAAGGAAAGTAGGAGCAGATGTCACATCAGTGATTGAGCAGAAGCTTCATGCTAGAGTTGCAGATGGCGATCTAAGGCCAGCTTCTGCCTCTGAGCATGCAGCCCATCTTTCCTGCTGCCTCCCGAGGGTTCCCCCTCTCTGGACTCCACACCTAGGCTGGGTTCACAGCCCCAGCATGATGAGACGTCACCACATAAGCAGGCACCGCACTGGGGCCGACACCTCTTGGTTGAGTGCTCCGCGGCTCTACCTGTCCAGTCCATCCAGTCCTCTCCCTCCTGGCCACCTGTGTGGGAAGCTCTCACTTCCACCCCGCCCTTTTCCCTCTCCCTTCATGAAACCTGGGTTGAGACTCGAGCTAAAGGAGGAGACAGCTAATATGCGTTGCCTGGATGTCACTCTGCACATATCACCTAAGAATAACAGCATAGTATTTGGAAGAGCAGAAGATAAGCTGCAGACTTGATGTGAGCTTCCAGCCGGGGGAATGAGGTGGAGGGTTAGGGGCTGCGTAGTGAAGGTCCTGCTTCCTCACTCTGTCTGTAGCCTTCACTTCAGGGACCCCGTCCCCGAATGCCCTGTATACAGTGGCCTTAATGTGCCCCCAGCTGTCACAGGGGATGCAAGAGGAAGGTGTGTGGTCTAAGAAGCCCCCCATGGATGCCTGTGTAACAGAGGGTCTGAAGTGACTGGAAATATCAAGGCCAGAAGTCCAACCCCACCCTGGCTGGAGGATCCCATACAGGTTTATATAACACAGAATCTATTTGTTTGAGGGAAGGGAGAGAAGAGCTGGGCTGGAAATATTTCTGCTCCACTTCCTTTAGAAATATTTATACAGATTAGCAGAAAGTGCATGTGACAGAATCGAGGGATATCCAAGTTGACATTTGAGGATGTCACAGGGAACATGGTGCCACCAGACAGATCCTGGCCTGGGAGTGTGATGCCTGGGGCCTGGCTGTCACTTGCGGGGATAGACATGGTGTAACATGCACACTTCCCTGTGCTCTGGTAAGACCTGGCCTTTGACTGCTTATAAGATCAACCACTCTGGGTTCTCCACCCCCCCCACCCCAATATGGCCTGACACCGAAGTTTCTTGTGGTCTGATGATGGTAAGATCAAAATGCCTATGCCAAGGGGCAGAGAGCCAAGCTCCCTCTATCCAGGCCCCCACTGGCACAGCAGTCTACAGGGTGTTAGGAGTCATTATTATCCCCTGCTTTTGGTGATATTTCTTGCATATGAAAGGCCATCTCTTTTCATTTCACACTAGGCATCGTTTTCAGGGTGGTGCTGAAAATGACCAAGGAAAAGGCTAGGGAGTCTGAGAGGCAGGCACAGGAGCTGAAAACGGGAAACGTTTGATCTAGAACACAGCAGTGCCTGGTACATTTGGGGCTTCATGGAACCAACCTGTCTCCCCAAGTCAGCACTGGCTACATTTAACACACAGTGGGCCCACTTCCACTGGAGAAATGCAAGAGGTGATATAAACATGGTCCTTGTGGGGTGAAACCCAGGGAAGGATAGAAAAGGGGTCATATGAGAAGTGAGTTCTGGAAAACCATGGCCAACACACACGGGACTAATTACCACAGTGGTGGCCGCACTTCCTTTTGGGATAGGGGCGGGCAGGCTCTGGGACTGTTCCAGTCTGAAGGTGGTGAAATTAGCTAGGTGTTCCCAAGCCACCTGACTTGGAGGATGCTCTGAAGTAACTGTGACCTCAGGGCTTCAGGCAATACTTGTGTTCTCTGGAGTTCACCTCGGTCCTTGCCATTTCCAACGTTCTGGACTCAGTGGTCTCCACTCATTCTTGTTTCCCCTTAGCCTGCTGAAGGCAGGTGAGTCTGTGGGCCTTTGAAGGCTCCATGCTGCTGGCCCTCAGCTTGGATGGTACAGGAGTCAGGGTTTTGTGGGCCTGGGTGGACCGTGTCGAACTTACCTCCATGACGGCTAAAGGATATGTGAGCCTAAGGCTATGACCTTGCGAAAGATGTATTCAAGGGACACAGATGAGAGGAAAACCTTCAATAGCCATATGAGTGTCTGTGAAAGATGAGGTTTCAAAGTTGAGCTGACTTGGTCAGCCAGCAAACTGGTGACAAGAGCTCTGAAGGAGGGGTAGGTCTCACCAGGACAGCAGGTAGAGACAGTAAATCTGGAAATGCTGTGTGTGGAGATCGGGTCAAACACCAATGCCCAGACATCTGGGAAGGAGCCAGGTTCATGGGAGTGAGTTCAGGAGCCAAGTCCAGGCTGCAAGTGGACACAAGTGTTACCAGAAAATAGATGGACAGTGAGTCATGGGACTAGAGAAGCTTGTCCAGGGAATGAGAAGAAAGAGTAGTGTAGGGACATCACCACTGGAGAATGGGTCACAGGCTGAGAAGCACACAAAAGAGGCCTGCTGCGAGCAAGTCTAAGAAGGGGGAACCAGGAGCACCTAGAGATAAGAGAGAAGAAAGGAAGGGTTTCCTGAAAGAGAGAGAAAAAGAGAAAGAGAGAGCAATTAAGAGGCTCAACTCCTGTCTCCATTATACTTTTGCCTCTACTCTGTCCACAGGAATGTGCTTGGACCATAGCATGCAATTATGTCTGTTATTTTGTGTTCCAAATAGTTCCCTATTAGATAATGCCTTTGACAAAGTCAGCACAAACCTGCTTGTTTGAGTGCCTCTCTGCTCTCATGCCCTCCTCAGCCCCATGGGGCTGGAGGAGCTTACTAATCATGTGCAGGCAGCTGTCCCAGGTGACAAATATATCTGGAGCACCCACAGCTTTGGGGACAAACCAGGGCACCAGGCTCAGACTTACCTGGCACTCTCGAAGGTGGCTGACATTGTCTTTTCTATGGCTCCAAAGCCGACTCCAACAGCAAGACCCTCTGAAACAGACGCAGAAAAGCAGGAAGGGTTAAGAGTAATTTCCCAATTAGGAACATTGCCATCACCACAGTGTTTCAGGGAGGATAGCTGCAGGATGCCAGAAACAGAAGGTCAATAGAGCATAAACCGGGGCCCAAAATACAGCCCAGGAACTGAATCTGCTGCATGCTTTTGTATGACCTGCAAGCTAAGAATGATTTTTTAATGTTCTTAAAACACTGTTTTAAAAAAGCATCAAAGAAAGAATAGTATTTTGTGGCATGTGAAAATGATTTGATATTCAGATTTCAGTGTCTGTGAATAAAGTTTTAGTGGCACACAGCCACGTTCCTCAGTTGATGGGTTATTTACAGCTGATTTCATCCCATATCAGCCAAACTGAGGAGTTGTGACAGAGACTGTATTTTCTGAAAACCTTAAATATTTACTATCTGTTCCTTCACAGAAAATTTGATGACTCCTCACCTAAACACACAAGGCTTTGCTTATCATCTTGTGTAATAAAAAGTCCAAGGTGGGCCCAACCAGGTGCAAAACCCCGCACCATACTCTGGGGGTGCATCCCTGCTAGCCTCACGGGTCCCGGAGGATCTGAGCTCTGCCCAGCCCAGTGTCCCAGTGCAACCCATCAGGGGAACACCCAGCCAGCAGCACAGGTTCCAGAGGTACCGAGCCCTGCCCATGCCAGAGCCACAGAGCTGGCCAATGGGGCCTGGAGAGTTCAAGCTCTGCCCATCACAGCACAAAACCCAGGCACCATATTTTGGGGGTATATCCCAGCTAGCTATGCGGGTCCCAGAGGTTCCAAACTCACCCAGGCAGGCACAAGGACCTGGTGCCACACTCTACTCAGCCTGTAAGACTCTGGTGCCACACTCGGGAGGGAGGGAGGATCCTGGTTAGCTGCATGGGTCCCAGAGGTTCTGAATTTTGCCCAGCCAGGCACAAGGCCCTGGCACCATACTTGGGGGTGTGTCCCTACTAGTCACATGGGCCCCAGAGGATTCAAGCTCTGCCCAGCCCAGCATCCCAGTGCAATCCATAGGGGAAATACTGGGCCAGCTGCACAGGTCCCAGAGGTACCAAGCCCTGCTCAGCCCAGAAACCCAGAGTCATCCATCAGGGAGTGACCAGCCTAGCCAACAGGTACTGAAGATTTAAGCTCTGCACATCGTAACACAAGGCCCCGGCACCATAGTTCAGGGATGCACCCTGACTAGCTATGTGGATATCAGATAATACCAGTTCTGCCCAGCCCCGCATCCCAATGCAACTCATCAGGAGGGTGCCTGGCCAGCCAGTGCCCAGAGAAAAATGACAGAATGAAAGAGCAAGATGCTGTCGCAGTCCTCTAGCCCACTGAAAACAAACCCAGGAGACACTCAAATGGAAGACACTGGAAATCACACAACTGAACTTTCTGAAACTATAGCAACTGAAGTAAAGAAACAACCCCATGAAGCTATAGAGGAAGTCAGATCAGAAATAATTTCTCAGGTAAAAAAGAAATGATAAACATTATGAAAAAAATGTGGAGTGTATCTAAAGAAGACATAGATAAAAAAATAGAGGAACATGAGAAAATGATGAAAACCTTAAATAAACAATATAAGACAGAATTAGAATGCATGAAACAGATTCAAAGAGATATTCAGGAAATTAAAAATTCCACCGAAAGCTGGCAAAACTGCTTGAATGAAGCTGAGACAGACTCTCAGACCTTGATGACAGGATGAAAGCTAATAATCATGAAAGAAAAGATCTCTTCAAAGTAACAAGGAACCAGGAAACAATAAGTCAACAGCTACATTATGATGCAAAGAGAAACAGTATAAGATTGATAGGTGTCAATGAAAAAAAGCAGTAGTCAATACAAATGACATAAGAAGACCATTAGCAGAAGTAATAACAGAAAATTTTCCAAGCATGGGAAAAGAGTTTGATATAAAGATAGTGAGGCATACAGAACCCCAATTAACCATAACCACAATAAATCTTCATCCAGACATATAATAATTAAGATCCCAGAAATTCAGCACAAGAACAGGATAGTAAAAGCTGCCAGAGAAAAGAAACAGATTACCTATGAAGGAAAACCTATCAGAATCATGGCAGACTTCTCAACACAAACCTTCAAGTCAAGAAGAGTTTGGAATGAAATATTTCAAGTCCTTAAAGAAAACAACTTCCAACCCAGAATGATGTACCCTGAAAAATTATCTTTCAAAATCAATGGAGAAATAAGACACTTCCATGACAAAGAACAACTGAAGAAACTCATGATCACCAAACCAATACTAGAAAGAATACTGAAAAATACTCTACAAAGAGATAGAGATGACTACAATTCCAAAAACAACAACAAAAGGAAACCATCAAGCAGGGGAAACATTTAAACAGAGAAAAAGTAGAGAACCAGCAACACAAAGATAAGTTAGTTCATATCAGTTACATCCATCAGTGTAAATGGCCTCAATTCAACTCACCAATAAAAAGAAACAGACCAGGAGAGTAGATTAAGAGTCAAAATCCAACAATATGCTGTGTAAAAGAAACACATTTAACTCAAAAGGAAATTCATAGACTAAAAGTCAAAGGATGAAAAACAATACTGCATGTAACAGGAAACCAAAAAAATGTGTGTGTGGAGGGGTAGCTATTCTGTTTGCAGACAACGTGAACTTCAAATCCAGAATGATCAAAAGAGATACAGAAGGTAACTCTATATTTGTTAGGGGAAAACTTCAAGAGGAAGAAATTACAATCATAAACATATATGCAGCAAATATGGGAGCACCCAACTACGTAAGACAAATCTTAATAGACAGGAAAAATCAAATAAGCAATAATACAGTGACAAGGGGGAGACCTTAACACCCCATTGTCACAAAAAGACAGATCAACAAAACAAAAATCAGCAAAGAAATAAAAGAACTAAATCAAACTTGAGTACCAGGGTACAATGAACCTAACAGATGTGTATCAAGTGTTCCACCCAACATCATAATACACATTCTTCTTGGTTACACATGGGTCATTCTCTAAAATAGATCATATACCAGCCCACAGAGCATGCTTAAGTAACTGTAAAAGAATTGAAATAATCCATGCATATTATCTGACCATAGAGCAATAAAATCAGAAATTAATGACAAAAGAAACCACAAGAACCCCATAAACACATGGAAATTAAGTAACACTCACCTAAACAACCAATGGGCCACAGAAGAAATTTAAGGAGAAATTAAACAATATCTACAATCAAACAAAAATGCAAGTACAACTTACCAGACCCTGTGGGACACAATGAAAGCAGTCCCCAGAAGGAAATTTATAGCAGTAAGTTCTCACATCAGGAAAATGGAAAGAACACAAATAAACAACCTAATGCTGCACCTCAAACGTTAAGAAAAAGAAGAGCAAGTCAAGCCCAGAGCCCAAAAAACAGGAAGTTATAAAGATCAGAGCAGAAATTAATGTAATTGAAACTAAGAAAACAATACAAACCATTAATAAATCAAAGAGTTGGTTCTTTGAAAGAATAAATAAAACTGACAAACTCCTAGCCAACCTTATCAAAAAGAGGAAAGAAAAAACTCCAAATTCATGCAATAAGTAATGAAAAGGGTAAAATCACTACAGACCCTGTGGAGATACAGAAGATCATCAGTCCCTACTCTGAGAATCTTTACTTTCATAGATTCAATAACACAGAAGAAATGGAAAGATTCCTAGACACATATGAATTACCAAAGCTGGATCCAGAAGATGTAAAACTGTTAAATAACACAATTTCAGTTAATGAAATTGAAAATGTAATTAGAACCCTTACCAACAAAGAAAAGCCCAGGTCCTGATAAATTCACTGTTGAATTCTACAGGAAATTTAGGGAAGACTTAATGTCAACACTTCTCAAACTCTTTAATGAAATTGATAAGGAAGCAAGCCTCCCTAACTCATTCCTGAAAGCAAGTATTATCCTAATACTAAAACCACAGAAAGACCCAACAAAACAAGAGAACTACAGGCCAATTTCCTAATGAACATAGACACAAAATCCCTCAATAAAATAGTGGCAAACAGAATTTAGGAAATCATCAAGAATATTATACACCACGATCAAGTGGGATCCCACGAATGCAGGAGTGGTTCAACATATGCAAATCAATAAATGTAATACATCATATCAACAGAGCTAAAGACATGATCATCTCAATAGACACAGAAAAAGTTTTTAACAAAATCCAACATTCATTCATGATAAAAAAAAAACCCTACAGAAAATCAGAATAGATGGTCTTTACCTCAATCTGATGTAAGCCATATATGATAGACCAACAGCCAACGTCTTACAAAATAGACAAAAGCTGAAAATTTTCAACCTAAAATCAGGAACAAAACAAGGATGTCCATTATTACCACTCCTATTCAATATGGTTCTGGAAACATTAGCCAGAGCAATTGGACAAGCGAGAGAAATAAAATGAATAAGGATAGGAAAAGAAGAAGTTAAATATTCATTATTTGCAGTTCACATGACATTCACATAGAAGACCTGCATCCAAATGCCACTGAAAGACTTCTAGATGTAGTAATTAAAATCAGTAATGTAGCTGGATATAAAGTCAACACTCAAAAATCAATAGCATTCTTGTACGCAAACAACAAACTCACTGAGAGGGAAACAAGGGAAACCACACCCTTCACAATAGCATCCAAAAAAATAAAATACTTAGGAATCAATCAAACAAAGGAAGTAAAACATCTATACACTGAAAATTACAGTACTCTGAAAAAAGAAATTGAAGAGGATTTCAGAAAATAGAAAGACATCTTTGCTCATTAATAGGAAGAACAAACATTGTGAAAATGGCCATTCTCACAAAATTTTTATACATATTTAATGAAATTCCAATCAAAATACTATTAGCGTGCCTCACAGATCTAGAGAAATTGTTTCTAAAATTCATCTGTAACCAGAAGAGACCTAGAATAGCAAAGGCAATTCTGGACAACCAAGGCAATGGAAGGAGGCATCACAATCCTCAACTTGAAATTATACTACAAAGCTACTGTGATAAAATCAGCATGGTACTAGAATAAAAACAGACCTGAAGATCAATGGAATGGATTAGAACAAACAGCCACAACTACAAACACATTCAGCCACCTTTTCTGCAACAAAGGGGCCAAACATGTTCACTGGAAGAAAGCCTCTTTAATAAATGGTGATGAAAAACCTGGTTTTCCATATGCTGAAAACTAAACCTAAACCCATGTCTATCAAGGTGCACTAAAGTCAAAATGGATCAAAGATCTAAATATTAAAACAGAAACACTAAATCTGCTGGAAGACAAAGTAGGTAGAAATCTTGAAGGCATAGGGGTTGGCAGAGAATCATGAACAAAAATCAAACTGCACAGGAAATATTTCCCAGAACCAACAACTGGGATCTTGTCTTACTAAAAAGTTTTTGCGTTATAAAGAGGTCTCCAACGGAGTGAAAAGAAAACTCATGGATTGAGGAAATATCTTAGTTGACTGTCCCTCAAATAAAGGATATATAGAATTAAAAAAATTAGGCCCTCAAATTCAAAGACCCAATCCAAAAAATGGACATCTGAGATGAATACACAGTTTTCAGATGAAGAAAGACAAATGGCAAATAAATATATGAAAAAATGTTCAGCATCATTGGTCATTACAGAAATGCAAACTAAAACAACACTGAGATTCCATCTCACTCCAGAAAGAATGGTCAAGACCAAGAAATCAACCACCAACAAATGTTGGAGAGGCTGTGTGGAAAAAGGAAATCTTCTGCACTGTTGGTGGGAATGCAGATGGGTGCAACCACTGTGGAAATAAGTGTGGAGGTTCCTAAAAAGGCTAGGATTACAGGTTCCATTTGACTCAGCTATCTAGCTTCTGGGCATTTCCCCAGAATAGAAAACATCACACAACAGTGATATATGTGCACCCATGTTTATAGCAGCACAATTTGTAAAAGCCAAATCTTGGAAACAACCCAAGTGCTCATCAACTGAAGAATGGATAAAAAAGATGTGGTATTTTTATACAATGGAGTACCACTCAGCTGTAAAGAAGGATTGCATAGAGGCTTTTATAGATAAATGGACATAACTTGAGACCATACTCATAAGTAAAATAAATCAAACTCACATGTGTAAACACCAATATTGTCTCCTTAGTATAAGAAACTGAAAGAGCAAATAAGATCCAAAATCTACAATAAATATTGTGTAAGGGTAAGAAACTTCTCAAAGGGGAACAGTAGCTGGTATAAGGGTAAGGAGGAAAGAAGAAAGGAAAAATGAAAAAGATATAAATTTGTATATTTATACATAAGACAGCTAAGATGACTACACTACTGATTCTATTAGTTCTTGGAAAAGAGCAGCTAATACTCATATGATGAGGTCAATTTTGCAATTATATCTGGTAATCTAAGCAACTCTTTTGAAGATAACAATATGTGATTCAACAATCATTGTTAAATTCTTATTATCTTGTTTTGAAAGTCTGTATTATTACTGCTTAGGGTTCATTGTTGTTTGTCTCTTTTGCTTTTTGTGTTTTTTTTTTAATCTTTAAAAAAAAAGTCCAGGGCTGACCTGGAAACCCAATTATGTTACTGCAGACACAGGTTTCTTCTGGTTTTTTGCTCCACCATCTTACCAGTTGGATTCTCTTAGTTACAAAGTGACTGTGGCCCTCCAAGCACCTCACCTGTGTCCCAGCAAGAGAAGGGTAGAAAGATAGAAGATTTTTCTATGGAGCTTCCATATCCTAACTTTGGGAGGGAAGCCCTTCCTGGAAGACTTTCCACCATGCAGGAACAAGTGCCCACCATGGATGACGGCCCCAGGCTCAGAACACTCATCCTTTGTGGTAGATTCAAGCTAGTCTTGATCCATCCTTGGGGCAGGGGAAGGGTCCTTCCTGGTCACCCTTCCTGAGCCTCAGTTTGCCACATGCATAAGTCAAGGCCTTGCCTCAAAGAGCTGGAAGGGGGCAGGGTCACCATCTTTATTGAAGAACATCATCTCTGTCCAAGGTACCACCCTCTCACTGAGGAGACAGGATCCACCCAGAGATGGTGGGTGTGACATCTAGCTTGAAGTCTGATGATGGATGAATGAACCTTGTCATGTCTGGCATTGCTCAGGAGCTTGCCCGGTTTGCCAGCACCACGCCTGTGGTCAGGTGCAGGAGGGGGATCCCGGCCGGTTCCCAGAGACCAAAGGAGCACAAGCACAGCCTCGTGGTGCTTCCAGACATCCCAGGGGGCACCCAGAGCTCTCTTCAGTCCAACAGAATGAGAACAACCAGGACTCGTCAGAATCAGCACCAAGGGTTTTGGTGTCAGAGTGGAACTTTTTGATGGAGGAGGAAGAGGGAAAATCTGATGGGGGAGAGGGCCTGTCTCTCCAAGATGCATGATCCCTGGCTCATCCCTTTCCTTGCGTCCTGTTCAGTGAGAGTGGGCCAAGACGCAGGGACCATTCAGCTGAGTGCTGATGGTGCATGGTTGTTTAAGCTTGTCCCGTGGAAAGAAGGAGCTCACCTGCTGCCCAGTCTTGTTCACAAGGGGCCACCGTGCACTGGAGCCCAAAGACCCTGCTCAGGCATAAAAGATTCCTTTGCGCTTGATCTCCTGTGGGGCCTTATGGTCCACAAAAGCTGCTGGTTGAGAATTTTGGATTCTAATTCCCCACCAAATTCTTCTCATATTCCTGTTAGCAACTAACCTTGGAATACAGAGTTCTAGGACTTTAGACAGAAAGGAATCCCAGGGACCAGTTGGTGGGATTCTTAGGCCATCCCCAGGTTTGGAAGCCATATGTCTGGGTGAGAGAGTTCTTTCTGAAACCTCCTGACAGTATTAGGGTGCCTGAGCTTGATCCCCTAACATGCACAGTGCACATGCCAGCATACCACAGAGAAGTTCTCAAATGCTCTCTCCAACAAGCTTGTGGGAAAGCGGGACCAGGCAGTCAACACTGCAAGAACAATCAGAATTCTCAAAATAGAGGTTTTAAAATTCTGTTCATTTTCATTTGTCCTTAAGGTACTCAGTGGCAGTCCTTAACAAAGATCATCCATCTGCGGAGTCCTCACTGGGCAAATATTTCCCCCAAGTGGACTGTGGGTTCCAAGTTAAGCTTTGTTTCAAGACTCTCATCTCTCCAGAATTCTTTCCCTTGAGAAGCCCTCTGTATGCCAGACCCTGAGTGACCTGCCTTATACATGAGCTACGGGTGGGAATGGTCACCTCTGGGCTCTAGGACAGAGACAAAAGGTTATGGGGGGCTGGCCTGTGGGTACAGATTGCCCTAGAGTTGGAGCTCCAGGATCTGTGTTCGCCACGGTCTCTGTTCTTTCCTTGTTCTTCCAGAAATTCCAAGAGTGGGGGAGAGGGTAACATTTCAGAGAGAGGTTCAAAAACATGCTCAGTTTTCTAAGATTTGCTATATATACAGCAGGCTTCAAAAGGAGTAGGCAAAAATGTGTATTTTATTCCTTTGGGAATGTGCCTGGCATTGGCAAGCACTGAATTTCAGGAATAGCTGTGATGAGGACATTAGACAACTTTTCCACCAGGAAAGAGCTTGCTCTCCTTTCCCTCCTTCTTCCCTTCCTCCCTTTATCTCTCTTCCTCTCTTCCTCCCTTTCTCTTTTTCTTTCTTCTTTTCTTTCTTTCTTTCTTTCTTTCTTTCTTTCTTTCTTTCTTTCTCTTTCTTCTTTCTTTTTTTCTTTCTTTCTCTTTCTTCTTTTTCTTTCTTCTTTCTTTCTTTCTTTCTTTCTTTCTTTCTTTCTTTCTTTCTTTCTTTCTTTCTTTCTTTCTTTCTTTCTTTCATACTAGGTATTGAATCCAGAGCCTTTGCAATGAACAATATCCCTAATTCTTTTTCTATGTTTTTATTTTGAGGCAAGGTTTTGCTTAGTCGCTCCCAGGGTGCTGGCATTGTAAGTTTGTGCCACCACACCTAGTGGGACAGCCTCTTGGTGTACAAAGCTACCCATCGCCAAGGTCACAAGAACACAAGGTTAGGGGATGTCTGAGCCACCACCCCCTGGCTTCTAACACTCAAGGGGTCCAGTAGATATTTACAAATCTGCTGTTGTCAGCTTAGTTTTGCACAAACACAAGAAAGCACACTTGCTAGACTCCCATGGCTAGCCATATGTCTTCAGGGCAAGGTCCTTCCCCAGGGACCCCTGGCCCAGCACCCAAAGAGGTGTCAAAACCTGGCGAAGGACTCAGGGCTTTTCCTGACACTAGACCTGCAGATCTCTCCCTTTGAAAAAAATGTATTTTTTAAACCATAAACAACAGCTGGCTGGCTCTTTTGTTAAAGTTTTCTTCTACTTCTTAATTTCAATGTAAATGATAGTGCAGCCCAGAGCAAGGGGACCTATGTCAATTAGCTAAATAAACCCTGTGAGTTGTTTACCATGCAGCCTGAGCACACTGACATATCCATGCCCACCTAGCCCTGGGGTAGGAAAAGAGACCTGCTCAAAGTGACCCAGCTGTGGAGGGACAGAGCCTGGCCTTAGACCTCAGTTCCTTTTCTGTCACCCTCCTTCAAGTGTCCTTTGATGTCAAGCTTGCTGACCTGAGCTTGTAGCTTTCCCCTAGGATTGACATGGTTCTGTGGGCAGCAAGTGCTAGTCTGAATTCCTCTGCCCTGCAGAGGCGGTGCAAAACCAATATACTGTCCCTCTAGCCCCCTTACCTAAGCAAGGCCAGTGGAAGGGGGCTGATTTGCAAAGGGACAGTCTATGTGGTGTGCAAAGGGGCAGGTGCTCCCTCACTGTTCTGTAGCCTTGGGAAGGGACCCACTGCCCACTGGCTCAACAGCACTAGTGTAGAGGCTGCCAACCCATGCTAGGCAGGGGGATGGGGCAGGAGGAGGTAGCAGGGGAAGAGAAGGTGCTCCATACCAAGCCAGAAGGTAGCTGTGATACATGGGAGCTAAACAGATGAGAAGCTAAGGAAATTACACAGATGGAAGAACATACATTAGAGAACCAATGCAGACACTGAGATCAACAGGTGATGGAAGAAACCCACCCGCTGGAAAAGGAACCAGGTTAAAATGGCGACGGTAGCTCATTCCCCCATGTCCCACCATGAGTGCAAATGAGGAAGGTAATTAAGACAGGCAACCAATGTGACAGTTACTGACATTAGCTCAGGTTCAAGAGGGAAAATAAACTGCTGGACCCAGGTCGGTAAGTCCGGTTGGTGGCAGAGGAGGCCACCTCGAGGCCAAACTGAATTCTAAGCACTGAGACAGATGCAGCGACCTCCCACCTTGTGCTGAAGCTGGAAAGGGGTCAGCTGCCTCCTCCCATCTTTCAGTCCTTCCTGCATCTCCGCCTCTGCTCGGTCTCCACCATAGACAAAAAATATGGCATGGGAACCTTTTGTGGAGACAGATCCGGGCTTCTCACTGCGACCATTGCAGGTTGAGCAGCAGGACTGGCCTTTCCCCACTACGTGACAATAGTAACCCTTATCCCAGATGTGACCATTGAAGATGTCTCCAGATATTGCCAAATGTCTGCTGGGGGGTGGATAGGGAAGGCCAAAAATCACTGGGGTTCAGAACTGTTGGCCTGGAACAAGGTGAACTCCACCCTTGCTACTGTTCTTCTCTTCCTCACAATAAGCAGCACTTACGATAAAAATTTAAACTATTCTAGGCTGCTTATAGGGTTCTAGTGGGTGCGAGGAAAGTAAAGTATTGCAAATCAGTGTTTTCTCTTTGCTGGAGGGAGAGTCAGCTTGTAAGAAGGGCAGGGGGTAGAATTTGCAGGCCTTTCTCACCAGGCTCTGAAACACCAGCATCTGTGCGGTTTCAGCTTTGGCCCATGTCTCAGTCACTTCAGGCTGCTGGAATGAAACATCCTCGGCTGGGTGGGGAGCTTTGTAAATAACAGAAATTTACTTCTCACAGTCCTAGAGATCACATGTGAAGCCCTGGATCAAAATACTGATAGATCTGGTGGCTGATGAGAGATATTTCCTGGTTTGCAGATGGTGCCTACTTCTCTGCCCTGTGTTCTTATTTGGTAGAATGGGTGTGAGGATCTCCCTCGAACCTGTTTAGTAAGGGCACTCATCTCACTCACGATGGATCCATTCGCAAGAGCTAATCACCTCTCCAAAGCCTTGCTTCCTAATACCATCACACTGGAGGGTAGGGTTTCAGCACATGAATCTGGAGGAACATGAAGGCTCAGCAGCCTTTGGTGTGCATAGGTGCTGGTGAATGAGAAAGGATGGAGAAGCATGATCAGCATCTTGGTTCAGCTGTATGCCCTGCTGAGGCAGTAACAGCTCCTCCTTAGAACTGCTGTGGGAAGAGCCTTCTCTTGCCTCTGGTTACATTAGCTGGGGTGGGGGCCCAGCAGTCAGATAACCTCATCATGAGTGGGGCGTCGCAGTAGAACATGGTTTCCCCAGAGTGGTCAGGTCAGGTGTTACTGTTTGAACTGCCCCCTAAAGTTCATGCGCTCAAGGCTTTGTTGCCAGCTGATGTTTTTTTCTGGGAAGTGACTGGATTATGAGGACTCTAACTTCATCAAGTGGATTGATAGCATTATTGGGAGGTGAGGGAAACAGGAGGTTTGGGGCCTTGCTGAAAGGAAGAGGATCATGGAAGAACCGACCTTGGGGACTCTACCTGGTCCCCAACCCTTTCCTCCTTCTGATTTCTAGCCGCCATGAAGTGAGCAGCTTTCCTCCATCACCCGCTTGTGCCATGATGTTTCTGACTTGAGCCAGCTGACCACAGGCTGGAGCCTCTGAAACCGTGAGCCGAACTGAACTTCTCCTCCTTTAAACTGTCCTCAGGTATTTTGTCGCAGTAATGAAAAGGTGACATACCAGAGCTGGAGGCTGTGGGGCTGTCATTCCCTTTGATTCCCATAGCTCTCACCGTAGCTCATGAATGCACTCCCCAGGTGGGTTCCCGTGGGATTTCCTACTGGGTTCACAGCGAATGAAACGTCAGTCTTTCCCCTGTGCTGCTAGAAGGTCAGAGTCCTCTATTCTGCACCTGTTCTGTTAATTCTTTGTATCTTTCGTGGGTGCCTTACATCTCCCTGTTAGCTGCCATTCATTCCTCAGCTGGGGCTCCAGTTTAGGTGCTCACAGTATCAATAGAAGTTATTGGTCAGAAACAGTCCAGCAAATGTCAACACAAAGGCCATGCAGGAAATGAGGGGAGATGCTATGACTTTTCCTTCTTGATTTATTTTTTTTCCTTCTTGATTTAAAAAATGTTAAAATTAAGACAGCAGCTAACATTCTGTGGAGGCTTAATAAATATTAAGCACAGCTCCCACCACTGCCAATCTCAGTCAACCTCGAGGTAGGAGAGATGATATGAAATGGGATGGCTTAGTGGCTTCTATCTTCTCCAAGGAAACAGTAAGACCAAAAAAAATCCAAACCAAACCAAACCAAACCAACCAACCAACCAAACAAACAAACAAAAAGACTTAAACTATGGAGGGATTAGTAAAAACAATGACCTTGAGAGAAGAAGGTTTGAAACACAATTACGTCACTGAAGGAAGGTCCTGCATGGGGAGGGGTCTCTGGAGGGGGTGAACTTCTCCCCTCGCCTGGATGACAGAGATCTGGAGAAAGGGGTGGCAGGTCAACAAGAATGGAAGGGGTCACTTCATCATGTCCCTTTTATCTAACTGATGCTTCAGCATTAAATTTCGGCTTGGTGATAGTGGTGAGTCCCAGTGACCACTTGTACATTTGCAGATCCTAACAAGTCACTTATTAAAAGAAAAATAACCATGTGAAGACTATCTGTCATAGGGTCATAGGGACAGGGGATGCCCACCTCCAGCAGTGTCAGGAGGCTCTGATGCCTCCTCTGTCCCCGACTGTGTGGGAATTGCCACTCAGCTTGTGAGGGAACCAGCCTGCTAGGCAGGAGGCAATGTCACACAGCCTAAAGGAGGGGCCTCCGGACTGCTGTGAGGTTATCAGGAGGTTCAAAGGAACACAGACCAAGACAGGACTGTGGTTTCTGTTTCATTCCACTCCTTGCACCTTGGCTGAACCTTCTGGGGAGACTGTCTGGCCGGGGATGTGCTGATAATCCTGCCGGCCCAGACTGGGGCCCCAGATGTCTAGCAGGAGGTAAACCTGGGAAGACAGGGGCTCTGATCGTGTTACACATCTATCAAACCAAATGCTGGGAAAACCAGCCAGCGATTGCTTAGGAATCCCTATGGAGCCTGGCAAAGGCCAAAGGATGAAAACGATTATCTGAGAGTTATTTTCCTAAGTTGTCTGATTCAGTTTCTAAGTATGGGTTACTAATCTTGTTATTTATATTAGACCAAGTTAAAAGTTGGGACACATGAAAATAACTTGATTCCAGAAGATTTTAATTGAACTCAAGGTCTTATCAATAAAATTGTGTCTTAAGGTTTACTAAGACAGGTTGGTGCAAATACTCTAACATGAATCTCCTCTGTGGTTAAAATAAGTACTTCTGAATTACCATTTGCAAGCCTGGGCTTTCTCAGCACAATCCACTGTCTCACAGCAATGGACCCTAAAAATGCTGTGCTCTGGCCCCAGCTGCCTGCTGAGGCCTGAGCTCAACTCCAGCCAAACCTGGGAAGGTGGCGTCCCGCATGCATGGGGTGAGGACAGTCAGGGGTAAATCTTTAAACAATGGAGGCATTCAGAAAAACATGCACACTCAGGAGTCAAATTCAGTTTGGTTTAGTTTGCAAGGACCGGACAAAGATCAGATGAGATGCCCGTGGTTGCAGGGGGCAGAAGTGGGAGAATGCTTTTGCTGACAGAGAAGATGGTGGGGTCCCAGCCACTAGCGCTGCCCATATGCTCACCTCTGCCAAGACCGCCTCACTGGGGGCCACTGCTGCCCACACCTGCTTTGCTCTAGACCTACAGGATTAGTTCTGTGGGCTGTGGACAGAGCAGGTAGGGCAGAGACAGGGGAACATGTGCGCTCCTGAGTCCCTGTCTGCTCTGTGGAGCCCAGGCCACTGCTCATGTGAAGGCAATGGGCTTGATGAGAAGCAAGGGGAAAATCAAGGGAGTTTTTTGTTGTTGCTGCCCCCCCCCATCATCTTCTTTTTGGACAGGGTCTTGCTATGTGGTTCAAACTGGCCTTGATCTCACTATGTAGTCCAGGCTGGTCTTGAACTCAAGATGATCCTCCTGCCTCAGCCTCTTGAGTGCTGGGATTACAGGTGTGTGCTTCCATGCCCACCAGAGTCAAAGGAGTTCTGACTCTGGTGAAGACTTACTGGTGGGAAAGACACCATAATGAAAACCCATTTTGCCCAGTAGCAGATTCTTGTGAACTCTCTGTGCCCCCTGGTGGGGGTTGCTACCCAGGAGCTCAGTGGTAGATAGGCTTTCTACCAAGCATGCCAGGAAGCTCCTTGACTTCTAAATCAGATCCAGACTGATTACCAGTGGGCAGGAATATGTTCTGGGGAGACTTGTAAGTTAGCAACACCTTGCTTTGGGGAGTGTAGGAGGCACTGACAACCTAGGAAGCTATGGAAATGTGAGGAGGGATGATGCCAGGAGGCATCTGCAAAGAACAGTGTGGTCGGAATGGCATTATTTTTTCTAAAGCGAGCCTGTCCTGTGATAGGTGGGCCCCAGGCACCCAAGGCAGGCAGGCTCTCTGGTTCACTAGGAGCTAGCACTACTACCCCATCTTAGTCACTGAGAGGGTCCCCTAGTCGCACACCTGTACACTGAAAGCAGGAGGTCACCAGCCACTGGACCCAGGGACCCGCCTGCCTGACCCTGGGTCAAATGGCAGTCCAGGAGGCAGAGGAGGAGCTGGCCAAAAGCCATCTCTACAACTTCGTGCCCACCTCCGAGATTCATAAACCACGGAGGATGTTGCATTAGGAACGCAGCCAGATGAGACTCCGTCCTGCCTGAAACGCCGGCACCGGGTCCACACACGCACACTGGGAGTCAAGCTTCTCACCTGGCTCACAGAAAGGTAAACGTGGGGAGCTTTTCTCTGTGGAAAGACTGGGGATTCCTGGGGCAAGGCACAAGGCAGACTGGCTGTTCCCCAAGAGCTTGCTGGTGCCACCTGCCTTGTACTCCTTGGGAAGCAAGTCACGTCAGGAATAATCCAGCCCTTGGGAGCGGACTGTGGCTCTTCCTCCCGATAATCACAGAAGTGCTGCGGCCCAGGGTCCAGGCCGGGTGAGTCTGCCACATCTCAGGGAGAGACAGCCGAGGGCCAGGTGCCCTGCGGTCACATGAGCAGCGCTCATCAGTAGCAAAGGGCCTCACTCTGACCCCTACACTCCTCTAACTCTTGGACATACTTGAATGTGGCACAGCTTCAGGTGTGTGTGTGGGAGGGTTATTCATGTTTTTACAATCCGTGTGGTTTTTGAGGGGCCAAAAAAAAGGAAAGGATTTTTGTAAATCTGCTTTAAGGACTGTTGAACAAAACTAGACCCTGTCGTTCCTTCAGGATGATGAATTACCTGAGATGTAGGTCCATCTGTCACTCCCTGAATTTGACTCCCACCAAAGCACTTTTAAAGACCAGGCAAAAAAAAAAAGGTTCTAATCCCTTGATCACTGTTCTCTGCCCACGGGCAGGCAGCACCCCACAATGCGCATGTTGGCTGGGGCATTTTTTTCTCTTAAGAGCACCAACATCTCACTGCGAGGTTGCCCTGCCTTTCCCTTCTCAGCTCAGCAAGTGCCGGGTGGCAGCAGATGGTCCCAAGCGGTCACAGCACGTTGGTCATAGCAAGATGAAGTCTGAGACACCTGCAGTGACATTTACTCGGGGTTTGGAAAGGGAAACGATGGCCACAGAAGAATGGGAATAGCTTCTGGGATGGAGACAGATCTGAGGATGGAGCAGGTTCCTAGGACGCTGGGGTAGAAGCGACAGGACAGCTAGCGGCTTGCTCTGTGGACACTCTAACGACACAGCTGGACTGGGGAAGAGACACTGCATTCAGGAAGCCGTCCACAGTCTGCTAACACTCACGGTGTGCAGTATTCTCCGTGAAGATAATGTGACTGTAAAAAAGACTGGCACGGGGACCCCCAGACACAGGCGCTGTGGTTAGGACTGTGGGAGGCCAGGAGTGGGTGCCAGGACCCAGCACAGCATTCTCTCCTGCTCGCCTGGGCTGCTGCGGCCTGTATGTTGACACCCCTGATGGTGCTCTCACTGCCTGCACACCTATTATTTCCATATATTGGAACCCTGTTCTTTGATTTTACTTCTTCCTTTAAACACAAATCATGCTTCATTTTAAATTTTCTTTTTTTAGTTTTTATGACACAGGGTCTTGCTCTGTAGTGCAAGCTGGCCTTGAACTCGCCTATGTAACCTGGGCTGGCCTTGAACTCACCGCAATCCTCCTGCCTCAGCCTCTTGGGATTATAGGGGGTGTGCCACCGTGCCGTTTAAATTTTCATTTTGAAACTAAAACATGGTTATTTCAAATTAAGCAATTTACTACCTTGTTTTTTTTGGCACCAGGGATCGTACTCATGACCATGTGCTTGCCAGGTAGGCGCTTATGCAACTGAGCTAAATCCCTGGCCCAGCAATTTACTACATTTTAACCAAAAGATACACCTACGCTTTGGGAAAAATTACAAACACTCAAAGTACCACTGAAGTAATAAAATTTCCTACCTCAATGCAGGTAAAGTTTTTGGGTTTTTGTATCTTATTAAACAGCTTTTGACTCAGTTCTCTGATAGAGATCACTAAATCTTCACAGAGCACATTAGCGCTTTTCTTTTTGATTTAGCACAGTCTTGGTTTAGAGAGTTGCTGCCTCGTATTTATCAACCTTGTCCCGCGGTGTCCCCCTGCTAAATGTTAGGTGTGCAGTGTACCTTCCCACCCTCACTCTGTCAAAGGTACAGCATTTGATGCTGTTCTGTGGATACACTGTTCTTTATTCTCAGACCACTCCAGAAAAGGAAAACCCAATTTAAAAGTGAATTTAAAAAACTAGGTTGATAACAGCCAGGCATAGTAGTGCATGCCTGTAATCTCAGCACTTGGAAGGCTGAGGCAGGAGGATTATCAGCCTGGGCTACCAAGTAAGTTCAAGGCCAATTTGAACTACACAGCAAGACTTTGTCTCAAAACAAAAAAACAAAACAAAAAACCTAAAACAAAACAAAGCAAAAAACCATTAGTGTGATAACACAGTATTCCCTATATAATGAGATTGTCATAGGATTCTACTTATGGGTATAGACATCAGAGAAGTGAAAGCAAGGTTTCTAAGAGATATTTGCAAATTCATGTTCATGGCGGCACTATTCACAGTAGCTTTTGGGCATTCACCTGGGGTCATGGGATGGCTCTGTCACCCAGGGCCATCAAACTTGGCTTGCATCGCCATTGGTGACAGGCATTCCAGTCACAGTGCTGCAGACCATGTCAGAGTTCTATTCTCCACTCCTCCTCCCCTTCTTCCCCTAGCATCACCTCTTCCCTCTGCATCTCAGCCCAGAAGCCCTCTCCAGGAAGCCCTCACTGGCTCCTCAGGACGGGCCAGGCTTCCTGTGAGATTCTTTCTTTGCTGTACTTATGCCATGTGCGCCCACCATGGTGTTCCCCACATTAAGGACAGGTCCAAGGACACAGATGTACTCAATACAGATTCACTGAAGGGCTGCACTTAATAACTCAGCAAACAACCAGTCGATCAAAGAAGATGATTATAGAATTGGAAAGTTCCAAGACACGTGATCAAGGAGTTCACTAAAGGTATGACAACAGTGAGATAACACTTGGCTTCTTCGAGGTATTTGCAACCTCCAAGCCCTGTATAGTGAACGCTGTCCCCTGTCCTTCTTCATAGAATTTTCATTTTGATCTTCCTGTAGCTAAAGATAGTCCATGTCACCATGCTGGCCAAGGGTAACACAGTTAAAGGTTTCTCTCAATGGCACTGCTTCGCCAATGCAGGCTCCACTCCATTCTGAGAGAAGGTAATAAAAGAGGGGTTTTTCTTTCTCTTACCTGGAATAAGAGTGTGATGCTTAGTAGAAGGACAATCAGTGATTTGTGACCAAGGACAATCAACTATGAATCCTCCAGGGAAAAATGGTGACAAAGAATGACAGAAAGGCTTTTGATGGGTCCCCTGAACAGCCCAGGTCTGACACCTGCCTGAAATTCACATTGTGTGAGACACATGAATGTCCACCTGTATAAGCCTGCCGACCACACTTGCTGTCGCGGGCAGCCAGAGCATTCCTAACTTGTACACACCAACTGGAACATTTCACACAGTGCCAGAATAATTTATGGATGCCATCAATAATAAAATCAATAATTTTGGAGGGATTATGGAAAATCATGTAGATGGCAGAAAATGAATGAATTTTCTAGTCAGAGAAAAGATTACAGACTATACTGACTAAACAAATTGCTAGTAAATCACTATACTTTAAAAAAAAATCAAAAGTCAATCTGGCTCATGAATCTCTAAGACAAACAAACAGAAGTTATAATCAAGAGAAACCAGCATGGATTCATTAATAATAACATTTCCAACTGAAAGACAAAGGTCTTGACTGAATATGAATTGGAAAAACAGGAGAATGCAAAAGATAAAAAATACCAGGTATGTGGATTTCCTTCAGGCTTTTGATTTTCATGACACCATATGAAGAGGAGTTTTAGGAAGTGTGACATGAGGGTACAGTTCAATGAATTCAGGACTGGCTGGCTGACCACACTCAGCAGGCATGAATTAATGAATTTATGGAATCCTGAAGCGAGGTAGACAGACCTAAGCCACACAGCTCGGTGGCTGCTGTTGTCCGTTCAGTGTCTACATCAACAACTCCGTGGGGAATAAAAGGAAAAAACTAGAAAAGAGCAGAGCTGAGACACAGAGGAATTGGCTTGATAAAAGCAAGACGTAGAAATCTCAAGCGTCGGAAACAAGCCACAACATCTAGCTCAGCTATAGCATTTCAGACAAGTAAATGTGACATTCCGATTTTAGGCCTGAAGGACCGGTCCAGGGAAGACAGGTGGGCAGTGCTGCCTTCACACAGGGAACATTCCCTCCCTGCTGGGTACCTGCCTGTGGATGCCACACCAGGCTGACCCTGCCTGTGTGAAATCTGGCTCCTGTAGAATCCATGCGAAAACAGCCGAACAGGGAAACTCAGAAAGCATTTGCTAAAGTGAATTCTGGGTGGCTCCAATTCTGCTGCATACTAAGCATTTCATGACAGCTACTTAAAATACATGTGACAGTCAATATATATGTGTATACATATATCTGTATACTTATATGTGTGCATTCATGCACATATATGTGTAGTGCTTATGTATATGGAAAATATTTAAATGTGCATATATATTATATATATATATACACACACACATGTCTATATGTGGATGTGTGTATCAACAGAGGTTTATAATTGGCATTCTATGAATTTGCCACAGAAGTATAAAGGATGCAAATATCCAAATGTCTTTAGCTATGGAATCCCTTTTGGTCTTTTTCTTGATAGGTCTCATGATATATGAGTTTTGTGGAGCACATAAAAGCATAAGCTGATTAGAAAAGATATCATGAAAAATCATCTGATTTCTGCAAACAGCCTCTCTGATCTGTCTAAGCCACTGGTTCCTTTCTATTTAGGGCTCTGGACTCACAGGCGCAGACGCAGCAACACGGCAGCTAAGCTGAGCTGATCTCCAGTCCCACTCACTACACATCCATCCCGCAACCATCTTCATGGTGCTAAGGGAGACAGTGTGGCTGATTCAGCCCAAGCCTCTCCTGCCAGTGGGAACTCATTCGAAGGATGCCTTGAGATTCAGTGGGTTGAGGGCCAATAGAGGACACACTACTCCACTTTGGTTGAGAATAGAAATTCGTGATCGAGGAAGCCAGGTATATGACCCGCACCCCTACAGCTAGGCCAGAAATTGCTCTACAGGCAATTCAAACCACTGAGCTCCCTGGGGAGGCTATGTGTTCACACCACTTACCACGTCCCTGGGCCACTACCTAATCTACTCCCAACCGTCCCACCGGGAGACTTCTAGAGTGTAATCCTCTGCACAGGCCTCTGCTAAATTCCTATCTGCTTGTTCCTTCTGATAGAATTCCCCGAAGGGGCCACAATGCCCTTGATCCCACAACTTATCCAGCACAGCCATTGTATCATCTGGTCCCCAGTACTTTGTCCTGCTTTTCTCTATGGAGCAATGAAAATTCTAGAGTATGTGCTCTACTTAAAGTTAGCTGGATACAACAAACTTAAGTATATTAATCAAACTCTACTCTAGGGTCCCAACTTTCAACCCCTGCTAAAGTATCTCAAAGCAAGAACTCAAAGAAAATGCCAAACAATGAAATGAAGTGAAATGAATGAAATGGGACAGTGATATGTGTTTTGACCCCTTGGTATTTTTCACATTTTCAAGTATTATCCTTCTACCCACCAAACAGTAGAGATATGATCATTGCTTGAACTTTAAGGATAAGTCAGCTAGAGCCTAGAGAGGTTAAGTAATGTGCTTGAGGTCATTCAGTGTGGTTTTTTAAAAGCCCCAAGTGTCTGTTTTCTACTTGTCTGAGATCGAGTATCAGTTTGGACAAGGAGTCATTACCAATCATCCCCAGGGAAAAAAAATCTCATTTTACTGCAAAATGACATGCGACTCTCAGACCAACAGGCACCACAGAGCAGGAGGCAGCAGGAGAAAGGCGGATAGGTCACGCTATTTCCATAATGAGGAAGAAATACCGGGAGCCCACTGTTAATCAGAGACCAGAGCTCCATACTGAGGCTAGTTATGGACAGCAGATGTGGACAGCGCTGGAGGAGACTCTAGGATACATAGATGAGTTGGTAAAGGCTGACATTCCAATAACACGCAGAAGTCCCTGGATAGGCTGTGTCAGGGTCTCTACGGAATAGTGTGTGCTCCCCTGACTTCATTTCCCCAAACCGACTATATTCCTACTCAAACACAATGCTATATCCCTTCTTCAGCCACAGATGGAGAACCAAGGTGGCCAGGCGGTTCTGACCTTACCTGAGTATGACTTGTGATCTGTGTTCATTATCGCTCACTATAATTCTTCAGATTGTCAAGGCTCAAGTAGATTATTTATTTGAAAATAGGAAACTGATTAATTAACCATTGCAGAGGTGTACACTTTGTCTTTCTAAGGGTTTTCTTCCTAAACTATGGTTTTCAAATGGCCGTCATGGGGTAGAGACAGAAAGAACTTGAATCTTTACCTGAAGCTGAATCTTTAGGGGAACAATTTTCTAAAGATCACTCACAATCTCAAGGCAGATCAGAGTCTCTGGGGACAGGAGGAGCACCTAGCATGACTTAGAGTCTCACCCGTGAGCCCTTCACTTTTCTCCTCTCACAGTTCCTCCAAAACGAAAACCTGTGTTCTAGAAGTTAGTGTTTTCTAAACTGAGTTCCATGGGACACCAGTAACGTTGGAAAGGGCTCCATAATAAATTATTCAGTTGAGTCACATGAACTTGCTACTTAAAGCACCAGTTTTTATCGAAAAAGATGTTTTTTGGTGCTGGGGCCCTCATGCATGCTAAGTGTATATTCTTCTGCTGCCCGCAACCATTTTTCAAAATTACAAAATAGCAATTTCATGTGGCTCAGCATAATGACTTTTGGAAACCCTGCCTAGTCTTTTATGAAAGATCCAGAAGCCACATTAACATTTGAAAGGCTCAAAGTTCCCTGTGGTAAAGAAATCTGTGTAACTTCATTTCCCAAATGTATTTGATAACAGAACATTTTTATTAGATAATACCTGCTGACACCTTGCAGAACCTGTATTTTGTGGGACTCTTTTTTGGGGTAAACACAGCTTGGGAGATTTATAATTAAGAAATTTCTGAGCTGTTCACAGACTCATGTTCTTCCGTACCATGATTGTATCTGTATAAAGCATAACTCACTCTTTCTGGTGTGTTATACACTCAGTCAATCCACAAATTCTTAGTGTGTATCTTCTCTGCATCTGACATTTACTTAGATTTGAATAGATTTGAAGGCATCTTGCCCAGCGTTCTGTGGAAGGAAACAGGGTACCCTAAGATGAAGCAATCAGTTTGGCAGGAAGGAGACACCAGGGTTTTCTGTAAGAACTTAGCTTTCGCCTGGAGCTTAAAGATTTTTCTAGAGGCATCTTGATGGTCATCGCTCTGTCCCTAGAGGCAAACCCATGCCACCTGCTCATAACCAGCTCCATTCTCAAAGTGTATCTCTTAGGAACCTCCCAGTCCCCTGGTCAAGAACGATTACGCCTCTGTGTCTTCCACGCCTCTGCCTAATTCTCTTCCATCTATGTTAAAAAAGCTTTATTAGTGTTTCGATTTCTTATAGGTCTAGTGACTTGGTTTCCTTTAGGTTGGTGCTATTTTGCCAGATGCTCTGGCATTAGAGACCAAAGAGGAGGCCCAGGGTCACTAACTAGTTTCTTTCACACAACTCTTCCTGGCTTTTCTCTCTTCCTGAGTCATATTTCAGTACCTGGCTCAGAAGTTCCATGAGGCTGAATGAAGGCTGTCTTCATGGCGAGCCTGTTGGGGAGGTAGAACACAGGCTGGAGTCTCAGAAACCCTGTGACTTACAAGTGGACAATGTCCAGGGGTAGTGCTATAGGGCTTAGTCCCTTTTGGTTTTTAAATTCTGGATTTTCCTATTGCCAAAGTGAAGGGTAGGTGCCAAAGCAAAGCCCTTCTGTGCTTGCCAAGGTCAAGGGTATCTACCTATGCCCAGATCATCTCAGTTCCTCTGAAGCAATAACTGTAGAGACCATGTTAGCAGATATCTGGAAGGCTGGTTGGGGTGCTGGGTTACCAGGAGGAAGACAGGTTTCCTCCTACAATCCCAGCCCTACTGTTCCCCTTGATGACTCTTTTTCCCTAAGGCAGCCCCAGCAGCCTTCTCTCTCCTTGCTTCTCTAAGGCAGATCAATGAGATAACCTGGGCATGGCTGCTGCTGGACAGAGGAAAGGTGGGCAGGCATAAACACCAGATGCTGGTGGCCACATCATGGGGGTCTTGTACTCCCAGCTCCAGAGTTGTGTAATACAACTTGTGAGTATTACACACCCACAATTTGTAGCCCAGTGATAGGAGAAAAAAACAAGAAATGGTGGAAGTGGGAAGTTTCAGCACTGTGCTCCCACAGACCAACCCCAAAGGGCCATCTGTCCAGTGATGGTGGACCAAGGGTCCCAGCCACACGGGTGCTGAGAACTCTAGCTGGGAAGAATGGGGAGCTGGGCCTGACAGGGTGGAGTACTTTCATTCTAAATGAAAACACTAGCAATATTCCCTGTAGCCACAAACTTAAAAGCAGGTCAACCACAAGGCAGTTATTTTTTTAAGTCAAAAACAATATAGTTGGCAGCTTTATCTTTGTGTGTTAAGGTGCTCTGAAGAAAGATTGTTTTCCAGCAAAGGACAGCTGACTCATAACTTGACCTAAGGCGGGCAGCAGGAAAACAGGAAGTTTCCACTAACCTTGAGGGCCCACTGAGTACTTAGCAATGCATCTGACGAGGCTCCTGCTGGGGTCCACTTGGTGCTAATCTAAGTCGCAGGCAGTGCAGGGAGGGTATCATCATGCTGCTAGGAGCTCCTGCTGGCCAAAGGGGCCACAGGCTCTTGCACCCTTGCAGTGTAAACTTAAGAATGAGCACGATGCCTGATGGCCGCCGGATCATCCACCTGCTGAAAGTTTCTCTGTGAATCACTTAGTGCCTTGGGGCCCCAGGGACTTCAGTGCTAGACCAGGGAGGTGGAAGAGGATCAGGGAAACAATGTGTATAAAAAGTTTCCCCAACTGTAAAGCACTGGGTGATGCTGGTGGTGACTACCACCCCTTGTTTAGCTGTGGTAAAGGTGGAGACAGTTCAGTAGGAACTATAGCCTCAAGAACTGAGTACTTAGATATGGTAGAACTGCTGGGTCAGTGGAAACTTTTGAAATGAAAGAGCTCAGCACCTCTGTCCTCTGCTTAATACCCTCTCTGTCCATTGCCTTCTGCACTTAGGAGGAACCTGAAATATGAACACAGCCCCAGGATGTACTTTCAGATATTACACTTAAACCTCCATCTCTGTGTAGTGTGCCACTCACCCCAAGGAAAAGCAGCCTTTTGGGTGGTCAGGGTGGTTGAGAGAACTGTAGGCAGCTGGGCTTGGTAGAGCATGGCCTGTAATTCCAGCACCTGGGGCTGAAATTACAGTAGGAGGATTACAAGTTCAAGGCTGGAGCTACGTAATGAGACCCTATCTCCAATGAATCAAGAAAAGAATAAATAGAAGAAGACACCCACATGCACACACATACACACACACAGAGCAAGAGCAAGAGCAAGAGCAAGAGCGAGAGCGAGAGTGAGAGCGAGAGCGAGAGTGAGAGCGAGAGCGAGGGAGAGAATAAATTACAGGAGGATAGGGAAATGGGATCTCTCTTAATGCTTTGGTATCCCAATAGTACTGGGTGGGTTCCCACCACTACTGCACTCAGGTTTATTAGGAGACTAAGTTGCTAGTCTAGATATGTATCTACATTTGTAGGTTCACTAAACTACAATGACCCTCAACATGCTTGAGACCACAGGTTAGAACCAGAAAACTAAAGGTGAATCCTTTGATCTGGTCATGATCAAAATGGCAGTGGTGATGGTGACATGGATAACATGGTAAGATTGGCTATGTCACTCTACTTCTTTTTTTCTTAAATTTCTTTTTTTTTTCTTCTGTAGCAGGGATGAACCCAAGGCCTTCACACTTAGCTATATCCCCAGTTATTTTTATTTTTCTCATTTGAGACAGTATCTCATTATGTTGCCCAGAATGGGCTTCAATTTACAATTCTCCTGGCTCAGTCTCCCAGAGTGCTAAGATTATGGCACAGACCTCCATGCCCAGCTGTCATTCTACCTCTTACTCTCAGATTCCTCATTTGCCAAAAGGTTGCATCAAATTTATTCAGTGTTTTCCAGGATGCTAATTTTTCTGGGAAAATAGTTGGCCCTTCCCATAACTATGTAGCTGACTTTCTATCAGAATCCAGTGCCTGAACCAGTGAGACACTGTCTTATGATCAGTGGATTCATTATGAACCATTTCCTTGCTTTTAACCCCATCCCTCCATTCCCAGGACTTGCTCAGTTTCTTGCTGCCTTCTGAAGATGATTAAGCAGAGTCCACCAAGTAGGTGAGTAGTAGAAGCCAAAGAGAAGCAGAGATGATCGATTCTATGCCATCAGTGATCACAGCCTGTTCCAGGTGGAGTCCCACCATCCATCTGCCATAGCCACCAAAAGACACATCTTTCTGGTCTCCTGTTGGGGCCAGAACTGAGTCTGACAGCCCCAGGTGCTACTCTCTGGGACCTATCATCCCATCCCCCATTCAACTACTCCTGCTCAGTGCGTGACTGAGCATGGGCAGGTATATTCAGGCAGAATGTGAGTCTCTGGGTAAAGGACATTTGTGACTCAAAGACCTCCCATGGGCTGAGCCAACCATGGTGGGCACCGTGCCATGGTCAGGTCAAAGGTGTTTCCTTCCTCCCCAGGCCTCATTCCTTCCCTCTCCTGTCTCCAGAGCAGGGCTGCATCACCGTGCATGGACCTGTGCTCTCCCTTTCCCCCTTCACAGTTACTCTCTCATGTGTCCAGTCCTCCTTCCACTCCTGCTTCCCAAGCTGATGTGCCATCATTGGTCAAAAGAACAACACACCCAGTAATTGGGCAACATGGGCATTTGGAACTAGCACTAAGGCTGTGGTAAATGCCTTAATTCCTTTCAGTGCTTATAGTTCACAATCTTCATTGTTAATTCCGTCCACGTGTTGAGCTCCTGTGGACGGTGAACTTGCGCGAAGCCTGCTTTCCAGAGGTGGACAGGCTGCTGTTCTCACTCACGTTTAACACATGGGTAAACTTTAGAGGATCATTATAAATATATAAGTTAGTTAAAACTGATCTTAGTGATGGCAGAAATCATAGGTGATGTCTTTTAGCATTAACGTGCTAGGTACTGTTGTGTGTGTGTGTGGGGTGTGTGTGGTTCACACAAAAACACTTCGACAGCTCCACATGGACCCAAGGGCAGAGACATGCACTGAGGGCCATGTCCTCTGCTACAGGAGGAAGTGGAGATTTCAGCACCGCAGGCCAGCCGGCTGCCCCCTTGCTGGAGAGCACCCCGAGCTGAGGCCGTGTGGTCTGATGGAGACTGTCTCTGGTTATGCCAGGTGCCAGCAAAAGGAGACTCACCAATGGGTAATAGAGCACATGGCTCTGATCCCTAATAAAACAAGACTGCTGTAATGTGCATCGGTCATGGAGGAGGCCAACTGAAACACAGAAATGAGGAAAATTGATGTGTGACTTTCCTCATTCAGGGAGGGCGACTTTTATGTTTCAGATATCAAACAATCAGACAGATGTAACGTCTGACACCACATTAATTTAAAAAATGCAACAAACCAGTCATCAGAGACAGAGATGGAAGGAAAAGGGAGGCAAAGCACACATCTCAACCTCACCCCCATTCTTCCTCCCCAAAGATGAGTGCCTCCCTACTACCCACACTCCCTTCCTGCAGGAATGAGGTGATCTGCCATCTCCACCTGCCACATCCTGCTTTTCCTCTTGTGTCACTGAAACCAATGCCAGTCCCTCCTGACCAGGTGGTACACCCGAAAGAAAAAGCCCCTGCCTGAGGTTCTTCCAACAGCAGCACACAGGTAGAGAGAGCCCAACAAGGCTTCGCGTAGGCCCAGCCTTCAGAAAGGCTGTGGAGCACTGGTTTGGGTCATTTTGCAAGGGGTGTCACTTTGGTCCCCAACACTTTCCACCCCAGTAAGGACAGATTTTGGGGTTCCCAGCCTTTATATTAGGCTTGGTCCTTTCTAATCATCCCAGAGTACCTGTTTTATAACCTGCACATCAGAAGAGCCTCCTGGAGAGAGAGAAAAAAAGATGGCGGACTGGTAGGTAGCAGGAGAGAGACCCTCTCTGAGAGAGACAGCTCAAATGCCAGAATAAAACACCCTGGAGAGACCCAAACAGAGAGAGATGGACTCTCACAACCCACGAAGAAACTAAAGTGCAAAAAACTGCTCAAATATGAGGTCCTGGGGCTACTATTGGTGAAGATAAGATCAGCGAGAACGGTGCCCTCCTCGAGCCGCCTGAATTCCTGCCTGACCTGAACAAGCAATCCGTGCTGAAGCGACTGGCTTGAGCCGCTGGAGCGCGGAGCTGAACAGCACTGCGTGCAGCTTGCCCAGACCGGCCCTGCACACGACCCACCCAGAGGCACCGTGAATTCCCACTGCAGC
The DNA here is from genome assembly GCA_004027295.1 of Dolichotis patagonum. Lineage (NCBI taxonomy): Eukaryota > Metazoa > Chordata > Mammalia > Rodentia > Caviidae > Dolichotis > Dolichotis patagonum. The sequence goes on from PVJX010015734.1 coordinate 40,858, forward strand.
CGCGCTGAAGTCAGAGGTTGGGGAGCCCAGCAGTTCTCAGGGACTGGCATCAACACGCGGTGAGTGATGGGAATAAGACCCTCCCACGGGAAAGGGGAAACCGACTGGACAACATGTTAGATTTGGGCAGGACAGCCCTAACTCCATAAGGAAGTGGCTTCAGCTGGTTGCTCCCCTCGCCAAGCAGATTGGTGGAATCTGCTTGGACTAGGCCTCGCCCCTGGTGGGGACCCAGTGAGCCGCTACAGATTACTTTCCTGAGATTGGTGTACACTGACGCAGTGAAGGCCTGCAAAGGTTGACTGGCCCGGAGGGGAGGAGCTAGTGCACACTGCCTGAGGGTGAACTCTAATCTCTGACAACCTATTGAAGAGGGCTAAAGCTCCTAGCCTGCGCCCTCTAGAGGAGCCTTAACCAACAAGAAAAGGGTCTGGGAATTACACTGTACACTTGTATGGAAGGAACCAAAAACATGACGAAAGGGAGAAAGAAGAAAAAAACTCCCAGCCACCAACCCTGAGAACATTGATCCAGCAGAGGTAAATACAAAAGAGATTGAGGGCAGCAAAAATGCAACATCAAACATAGCATTAGTGGACATAAAGAGATATCTTCAGGACCTCGTAAGCAGGACCAAAACTAAAATATTAATTCAAATTAAACAAGAGATAAGTAGATTAATAAAAGAAGGGCTGGGCACCTCTCAAGAAGACACAGACAGAAGAATGGAGGAACACAAATGGAGAGAAAAATTTAATGAAGAATTCAGAAAAAACCTAGAATTCATGAAGCAGATTCAAAGATATTACAAGGAAACTAAAGACTCCATAGAAAACTGGCAAAACTGCTTGAAAGAAACCAAAGATAGATTATCAAAAATTGAACACAGGCTTGCAATGTGGGGTCATGAAAGGGAAGATCTCTTAAAAATAACAAGGGAGCAGGCAGTAAAGATACAAAGACTGGAAGATGACAAGAGGATCTATAACTTAAGAATAAAGTATGTGAATGAAGAAGCAGGAATCAAACCAGAG
>PVJX010015735.1:0-41890 GCA_004027295.1 Dolichotis patagonum
TTCAGTTTTGGTCCCGCTTACGAGGTCTTGAATATATCTCTTTATGTCCGCTAACGCTGTGTTTGATGTTGCATTTTTGCTGCCCTCAGTCTCTTTTGTATTTACCTCTCCTGGATCAATGTTCTCAGGGTTGGGGGCTGGGAGTGTTTTCTTATTTCTCCCTTTTGTCATGTTTTTGGTTCCTTCCATACAAGTGTACTGTGTAATTCCCAGACCCTTTTCTTGTTGTTTAAGGCTCCTCTAGAGGGCGCAGGCTAGGAGCTTTAGCCCTCTTCAATAGGTTATCATAGATTAGAGTTCACCCACAGGCAGTGTGCGCTAGCTTCTCCCTTCTGGGCCAGTCAACCTTTGCAGGCCTTTACTGCATCAGTGTGCACTGATCTCAGGGATGTAACTGGGTCCCTGCCAGGGGCGTGGCCTAGTCCAAGCAGATTCCACCAATCCACTTGGCGAGGGGAATAACCAGCTGAAGCCACTTCCTTATGGAGTTTGGGCTGCCCTGCCCAAATCCAACATGTCTTCCAGTCGGTTTCCCCTTTCCCGTGGTAGGGTCTTATTCCCATCACTCACCGTGTCCCCGAGAACTGCTGGACTGCCCGACCTCCGACTTCAGCGCAGCTGAGGTGGGAATTCACGGTGCCTCTGGGTGGGTCGTGTGCAGGGCGGGGTCTGGGCGAGCTGCACGCCGGGCTGTTCAGCTCCGGGCTCCGGTGGCTCAAGCCAGTCGCTTCGGCGCTGATCACTTGTTCAGGTCGGGCGGAATTCAGGCATCTCGAGGCGGGTGCCGTGCTCGCTGATCTTATCTTCACTAATAGTAGCCCCAGGACCTCTTATTCAAGGGGGTTTTTGTGCTTTAGTTTCTTTCTGGGTTGTGAGAGTCTATCTCTCTCTGTTTGGGTCTCTCCAGGGTGTTCTATTCTGGCATTTGAGCTGTCTCTCTCAGAGAGGGTCTCCCTCAGAGAGGGTCTCTCTCCTGCTACCTACCAGTCCACCATCTTGTCTTCAATCTGGATATATTTGAAGTAACTTAATTTTCCAACCTGAAATTTATTCCAGAATTTTAACCAGTTCTCAGTAACTAACATTTTTGGAAGCATAGCTGTTTGTAAGTATGAGACGATTAAAGAGTACAGTACTTATACCAATAAATAAATAAATAAATAATGGAATAAAACAAAACATAAGAAGGAAAACATTTAACACTGATTGGCTTGTTTCATAAGCCAAAATATTTAATCTTGAATAGATATTTAAAATACAGAACAATACTAAAATGACATTTACCATATAGTGCACACTTTCTGTCTTAACAATCACATAAGTTGGGGAGGACAGTTATTGTTTTGTAAATGAGAAAATCAAGGGAAATATGTAAGAAGTAAGTTGCTCAGTTTTTTTCATTCAGTAACTATTTATTGAGCATCTACTATGTTCCAGATTCTATGCTTGGTGATAGTGATCCAGAGATGAACAAGATAAGGTCCTGCCCTATGAAGCTGGTAGTTTCAGGGTTGTATGTTAAGTGGACAGAGGGCAAAGGAGGTGATATGCTTGTGTCTCCTGAGTCAGTGGAACATCAACATCCATGGGGCTATATTGAGTTACATAGTCATTATCTCCATGAGTTCAGCTAAGGCATTGACTTGATATTTTTCTTTCACTTGAAATCTTATGTCAGTTCACATTCATGATGCCATTGAAACTAGGTACTTAACAAATGCTTTCTGAAGGGTTGGATGTTGGTATTTTGTTTCTGCTATTTTTCCTTCAGGTTGATAAATGCTTAGTGCTATCAGGTGCAAGAGAGCTAAGTGACTTATCTCTTGTGCTTGTGTTGAGGCCAGGCACACATAGAAAGCATAAAGAAGACCTGGCAGCCATCTGCGTGTGACGGACATGTGCATATGTAGGATCTATACACATTAGACTATCATAAAATGTTAGTTAAGGTGCTAATTTTGCAGTAAAAAAAATACTGTGGGAAAACAAAAGAGAACAGCAGCAACAAAAAACAAAATAAGAAAGCTCTTTACCAATGCAAGAGTTATCAAGTGATGAGTAAGACATTTTGTTCCTCCAGGAATCTGAGTATCTTTGAGGAAATCACGACTCATAAAGTGAGCTCTAGAAGGTCGTTTCGGGATTATTTGTGTAGCACTCACTAAGTGAGAGAAAGAGCATTTAAAGAGTTTAACTGAAGTTCCAAGCCAATTTGTGCCTGAAACACATGTTGAACCAGCTTAGAGAGGTTGGTCTAAAGGAAATGGCTTCTAACATGTTCCTGTGTTTCCTGATAAGGAAGGTTCTCCATGAGCTCTATACACAGAACAGAACAGTGAGGCAATGTAAGCCTTAGCTTGATAGAAAGATAGATCAGACTCCAAAGGAGTTTTCCAGTAGCTACAGAAAATGACATAGCATAACTGAATTTCAGAATATGATTTTTTTAAAAATTTAAAGCCCCAGGTTTGTTTCCATTTTTTCCTTCCTATCTTCCTAATCGTAACACTTAGTCCCCTCTACTTTAAGAGCCCCTATTCAGAAGATTTTCAGCCTTCGGACATTACTTTCTTCATAGCAGTGACTCATGCAGCAAATGTGGCAGTCCTTGCGGTGATGATTATTTTAGGCAAGGTTCCAGGCAAAGCAGTTTCTCAGAATAACTCGCCTGACAGACTGTTAAGGTGAAAATATTTATTTATCAGTAAAAACCTCAACATATTTTCTACTTGTTGATGTAAATGTATCAAATGAGATCATGTAGGAAAGCCCTCTGTTACATATAAATATCTAAGGTTATTTGGCCTTAAATTAGGCAGATGATTGAGATAAGAGCTCATAATTCCCACAGAACTTGGTGGTTTCAAGGTAAGAAAAGTATCCGTCTTGTAGGTCTTGTGCATTCCTACCAGAACTGCCTTCTGTTGAATGATCTTGAGTTTCAACCCTCTCTAAGTAGATTCTTTCACCCACAGTCCTTCAGTTAACACCAGGTGCCAAGAGCTAACTGCCTGCCTCAGGAATCGGGAGTGTCTCTGGACCTCCCAGCTTCCTTGCAGCTCCAGCGCCTGAGAGAAGCACTGTGTGCAGTGTGGCCTTCAGTGACTGAATCTTGGTTTTTTGGCTTTGATCTATCTAATGGGGTGTTTGCTTTTTTATTTTTATTTTTTGGTCTTTTTGAGACAGGGTTTCGCTATGTAGTTCAGGCTAGGCTTAAACTCACTTTGTAGCCCAGGCTGGCCTCGAACTCACAGCTGTTCTCCTGCCTCAGCTTCCCAAGTGCTGGAATTACAACCATGTGCCACCATGCCCAGCCTTGATTTCTCATATGTGTGATGAAATTTTCAAGTGTCCACACCCTCAGCAATTAAGTTTGTCCACACCCTCCCTCCTTTTTTAAAAAAAAATCAAAATTATACTTTTGGTTTCTTATAGTAAAACTCACTAGATCCCATTTTGTGGCAAAGGAGATAGAGAAGTCCTTCATTATTATGACTTATTTATTGGATTAGCTACTGTCCCTAGAAAAGTCCAAGGGCTTAGGACCCTGCTGTTGGAGAACTAGTCAGGGTGCCCAGGACCAGGTGAGGGACAGCATGTGGTCAGGGTAGAACAAGGCTATAAGGTTTGAGGACAAAGAGGATGTTCTGGGGTGAGATGGCTTCAGCATCTTTGGCTCTGCTCTGCGGCTGATTATGATCCCTCCCCCCCTCACCACCCTAGCAACACATTCCTACCCGCTCTTTTTTCCCAGACATACTTTCTTTTCAACTCCCTAAGTTGTAAAATAGAACCAAATTTCTTGGAGCATTGTATGGGAAAGACTAAAAGAAAACTGTAATAAGCCCACCCAAATGGAACTTTCTTTTTCTTTGGCCTTTGTCCATAACATTTGTATCTTTTTAAAATCTGTTCACATTCATGTTATAATTCAAACCAATCTCTGCAGAAGGATGAATGAGGACAAAGATTATGATTCTTGAGTTTAATACTTTTCAGCCAAGATAGTATTGCGCATTGGTTGTAAACTCTGGCTTTAGTCTCTGTCCTTCTTAGCTCCTTCTCTTCATGCTGCATGTGGGCCAGTCTTGGGCATTAGTGTTCCAAACAAGTCTACCCCCATAGACCAGCATGGGGCCTATGGATTACTAATTGCTTACTGAATCCAGCTGCTGGACCTGCACATTTCCATGGAATTTGCACATGTTGTTTCTCCTAAAGTTATCAGAAAAATGGTGATTAATCTCTTGACTGCCCCCAGAGAATGGCTGAGAAAGGTAAATTCAGCCCCCTCAATGAATTATCAGGGCTAATAGAAACCCTGTTCTCATTATAATCTTCATCACACTAGGCAGAGCCACAATACACATAACAGGGGCCCCACTTGCTGCAACAAGCTGAGCAACTGTCTCTCAGGAACCAGGAGACACAGTGGGGTTGGATGGCTCGTTCAGGTCCACCCTGGAACTCCGCTTGTTCAGATCAGCTTATATACCTCACCCTACCACAAGGCACTGGTGAAAGCAAAATCCAGTGAGCTCATGAATGTTCCCACTACCATGAGGCTAGTGACCTCAGAAAAAGTCTTCCTTAATTCCCAAAGTGTAAATTGAATTTTTCTGAGAAGTGAGAAGGAAGTCAATTATTTTAAATAAATGTTATATACATTTCACACACAGATGTCTCAAGTGATTCTCTACTTTTCTTCTTCCTCCCAGTCCTACTGCTCTCGCCCTTTCCCAAATCTTAACCCACGGGCTTCTGCTGAAACCTGAGCTGTTCCAAGTCAGGGGGCAGCAGTGAAGAAAGAAAGGCCAGTGTTGAGAGGACTTGAAGAACACTGCTCAGATTTAAAAGAAAAGTCTTGACTGATCTGAGCAAAATTTTAGAAGATACCCGGGAAGACATTTTTAAAAAACATCCTGAAAAGTTTAGATAGACTTCAGTGTTCTCTTTAACTTGCAGATGTCCAATTGTTCCAAAGTATTCTTTTTTCTTCCTTTTATAAAAAAAGTTGTATCTAGATTTATTAAAGATAGCATTCATAAACAATTACCATATTTCCAGCAGAACATGGACTGATAATTAACATTATCCAATAACTTTTAAACTCCCTTCTTCAATTATAAAACCTAGCAAAGGCTTCATTTGCTGTTATGAACAGAAAGAACTTAGAGTGAAGGTTAACATTTCACTTTGAACAACTTTTCACAAGCCAAGCTCAGCTTTTAGGGAATAAGCGCTGCAGAATTATCTATGTGAAGACCCACTGTCAAGAAAATGAACCATTGTTCTTTTGAGGAATATCATTTTACTGACATCACTGGGAAGTCCAGATTGCCTGACACATTGGTAACCAGTTTTGGGTAGATGGAATCCAACAGGTCTCTGAGCTTAAGGAAGTTAACTTCTGTTGAAAGCACAGAGAGAGGAGAACATGAAAACTAATTTTAGTTTTTCCACACCATGAAGCGTTTGTGCCAAGGTGTCTGTGTAAGTCATTGTCAGGGAATCCCTCCTGCTGGGAGCTGAGAAAAGATACTTCACAATTAGAAGGAAAAAGTGTTTCCTCCATAGCCATCCAGTTTTGGAGATGTGTAATAGTGAAATATGCCCCTCTCCTCCAAAACAATGGTGAAATAATCTGTGTGCTAATAACATAGCTATGAGACAGAAAAGTCAAATTCTGTAGTTTACAGAACTTCATAAAAATTAGTATTTCAGTCACTAGAATCCACAACCATTAAAACTACATGTACTACACTTGGGCTTTTCAGCTTTAGCTTTCTGTCTGGTCCATTTTGGCATCTTCATTTTCTGTCATTGCTCCTACTCTTGCTGCTAGCATTAGCTGTTCCTTTTTCCTCTTTGGGCACTTTTCTTCCTTCTCAGTTGTCCATTTTAGACTTGGGCTGTGGAGGAGCAGTTTTAACTGACAACCTTGCAGATTTCTAGGACTCATCCATCAGTGTGGCTTGATCTCCCTTAGTTTCTTTGGGCTTTCCCTTGGCCATAGTGGTGATAGTGTGGGGAGTACATGACTGGACAGGAGGATGCAGGGTGATTGGGCTTTGATTAGTTCAGGTGGGTTGTCCTTACCTTGTTTTCTTTACTCTTTTCCTTCCTTCTTTTTCTAAATACTGTAGAGCAGTGATGGGAACCTTTTACAGCTTTCAATGATATAAACAGCCCACTGAGGTACACGTGCTGTAGGTTTGCCACCACTGCCACAGAGGGTGGAGTTGGTGTTCAGAGGACAATAAGGAAAATAAGAATAATACACTTAGATAATGATGGGGTTTGAGGAAGAATGATAGTTCTAGGGTATCTTGGTTATTTTTCTCTCACTGCTGAAATAAAATACCAGACACCCAAAATTAAGGGAGGGAAGGTTTATTTAGCTCACACTTTGTGGAGGTTTTGGTCCATAATTAGCTGAAGAGAGGAGGAGAACCCAAAGCTGATCAGCTGGTAATGGCTAAGTCTGATTCACATGTGACTCCCATTACAGCTGCTGGAAGAAGCCTATAACCTGGTGCAGATTGTGGTCCATAATCAGCTGGCTCCAGGGTGGCACAGGGGCAACTGTTCATGGTGGCAAAAGACAGAAAAAGCAACCAGCGCAAAAAAGGAGGAGTGTGAAAGCAAGCCTCTTTCCCACCCTTATATTGTATTCAAGCTACCCACCCTAGTGTGGATGTAGCTCTCATCCGTAATCCCTGCATTGGACCATGAGTCAATCATAAACTCTAGAAGCCCATCCCCCACTGCTTGAAGCTTTCGGGGGACATCTAGACACAAAACATAACACAGGGGGTACTCACTAGGACTGAAGCTATCAAAAACAAACCTGACTCTCTGCATAATTTTACTACCGAACCCTTAGCCATTATTGAAATCTCCTCTTGTATTCTAAATGCACTAGGTCCTTCTAATTTGACCATGAAAACCCTGAATTTGAAAAATTTGTTCTTTCCATTGGGGACAGCAGTGGAAACGTGTCAGCGGATGTTTCTGTTCTTTGTGACTGTTTAAGAATGTTTACCCTCTAAGATTGTCTCAGTTGAGATTTCTGTGGCCTCAGAACCAGGGTTAAACAATTAAATTAGGCCTAGTGGTAGAGGCCCTGGGTTTCATTCCTAGCACACATGCGCGCGCACACACACAGCACTATTAACCTACCGGAGTTTACATAGCCCAGGGAAGGGATGGCCATTGTGAGATCTCTAGTTGGCCCAATGCTTGGACTTAGCCATTTCCAGCTGATCAGCTTTGGGTTCTCCTCCTCTCTCCAGGTCCTGAGTAACTTGGTGATGGAAGAGCTCCTGCCAACCCTTCAGACAGACCTGCTCCCTAAAATGAAGGGCAAGAAAAATGATAGAAAGAAGGCCTGGTTTGGTGTAAGTGGGGATAATGCTCTCCAGCTGTGCTGCTCCAAATGTACATTCCCTTCCCATGCTTTTAAGAGCATTCGTTGTTCCTGTTAAATAATTCCTTCTCTGGGTGGAGAAATGTCTATATCAAGCCTGCTTAATCTCACTTACATAAGAACTAATCCAAACAGACTTGAACTTTAAAAGAAAACTCGTGTGTGTGTGCAGTTTTGTTTATGTTATGGGAGTCTGTGTTGAGTCCTCCCTCTGCCTCCCCTTCACTCTGTCAGGGCCTTGCACACAACCAGGCCCAATTCACATGTGACTCCCTTTACAGCTGCTGGAAGAAGCCTACAACCTGGTGCAGCACCAAGTTTCAGAAGGATTAAGTGCCTTGAAGGAGGAATGCAGAACCATGACAAAGGGCCTGGAAGGAACAATTCGTTCAGACATGGATCAGATTGTGAATTCAAAGAACTTTTTAATTGGAAAGATCAAAGGTCAGTGGAGATCATCCATGCTCCTACTAATTAAAAAGGCTGTATGTTTACGGATCCGCAGATAGTTAGAATACAGTTGGCTCTCTGTATTTGTGGCTTCAAAAAGTGCAGATTGCGAGTATTGAAACGAATTACACTGAACACATTCAGATTTCTTATCATGATTCCTTAAACAATACAATATAATAACTACTCCATTTGCATAGCATTTACCTTTTATTAGGTATCATAAGTAACCTAGAGATGACTTAAAGTATATGAAGGATACTGTTGGATGTGCATAGTTTATATGCAAAACACTGCACCATTTTATATCAGGAACTTGAGTACCCTTGGATTTTGGTATCCTTGGAGGTAGGATGGGGAGCTGGGTCTTTGAACCAATTGCCCACAGATACTGAAGGAAGGCTCTACATATTTTTAAAGAAGAAGTAAACTGAGGAAATTGGGAGGAGGTAACAGTTACAATAGTAGCATGCCATGGGTACCTACACCAGTGTGGTGAACGTGTGTGTGCTGCAGTGGTCTCTTTGTTATCACTGAAAGCTCTAAAAGGTTCACCATCTCTGATCTAGACTTTCCCCTGGAAGCTTCATGCACACAAGGTAGAGGAAACCTTGCTTTATGCCTTGTGGGGGTCCTGTGCACTCTGATGCTGCCTGCCCTGCTCCCACTGTAGGGCTTCTTATAATAATTTTTTTCTATATTGGTGATTCATTGCAGGGTCTTTCTACTGAACTAAATCTTCACTTTTTATTTTTTATTTTGAGACAGGGTCTTACTAAGTTGCCAGGGCTTGGCTCAAGTTTACGATCTTCTCACTTCAGCATCCCAGAGTCCTGGGATTACAGGTGTGCGCTACCACACCCAGGATATAGCGAACAGCAATGGCTTCTGCCTGCCTCACTCTGCAGTAATCTCTGAAAGGCAGGGCCATGTGTTGCCTGGTTTTACTCAAGTTTATAGCCAGTGCCTAGGACTATGCCTGGCATAGAGACTCTCAGGAATGATTGGGATCATTGAACAATGGACTGTCCTTTGACAGGAAAGCCTATCATTTCAGCTGAGCATCAGTAAATCTGGATTTCTAGCCCCAGCTCCAACATTAACTAGTTTTGTGTACTTGGTGGGTGGGGACTCCATCAAATTTTGTTTGCTTTAGTGTCTTGTTTTGAAATCAGGAAGACTCACCAGAATATGGTTGGGAAAGTGTGGCTCTGAGGCCAAATCCACCACCTGATTTTGTAAATAATGTTTTGTTAGAACACAGCCATTCTCATTCATTTATATATTGTCTATGGCTGCTTTTGTGCTATGACTCAGAATAGAATAGTTGGGACCTCAGTCACAATCTTATCAAGTAAAAAGTAAAAAATATTTACTGTCTGGCTTTTGAACAACAAAACAAAATTAAATCAAAGCAAAGCAAAACGAAACAAGTTTGCCTATTCCCACACAAGAGACCTTAGGTGGCTTCAAAGGATCCTATTGGATAAGTTCCGTGGTTCCTCTTTCTGTGTAGGCCAACACGACCTAATAAATGCACTACACCTAATGTCACTGCAGAGGAGGAGCACGAAGGCTCACCTGCGATTATTAACAATCTTTTTAGACAGTCAGTTCACAGGTTATCACTCATTCCCTCAATTAAAAATGTTTTCTAAGTGTCTCCTGAGCAAGGCAAGGGAACATTCACGATGTGCCAAAGATCTGTTTGAGTGCTCCCAAGGCTTGCAGTCTAACAGGAGATAGTCAGCTTGATGAATTAATTTCTGCAGTTCATACCCTCCCATACCATAGCCCAGCTTGCTTCAGGACTTTTAAAACAGGTCCTACTGAGAGAAGATTAGAGGAACAACCTCCCCAACAATGCGATGTCTGTGTCTGTTCACATGATGCTTTCCAAAGCCATATACAGATTAGCTTCAGAGTGTTTCTGTTTGTTCTCCAGGTCTCATTACTCCATGAGCACAAGTGATCAGGAGTCTACTCTGCAGCGAAACCCTCTGTAGAATTCAAAAACCCCAGCACCAACTCCTGTGCCAAAATTTTGCTTTCTGGGGGCCAGCAGGGCCTAACTGTGGCCATTCTTGTGGCTGGAGTTAAACTATTCTCTCTTGTTTAAATCTGTGTGGCTCCCAGGTGTCCTGATACAATGGAAAAAGCTTCTGCCCTGGACTATTAGTGGTTTCCTGAAAGAAAGCTTGAAAGAAAGTAATGATCAAGTCTTTTCAACATGAAATAGCAGCAACACATTATAACCAAGCCACATTATAAGCAAGTCTCTGGTTCCCTACCTTTAAAACAAGGAAGGGAACTTAAGGATGCTTGATGAAGTGCTTTGGATTTAAAAAAACAAAAAAAAAAAAACAACCCACCTCCAAAACTTAAGGAGTATTAAATAATGATCTCTTCATTTCCTCCCACATGACTCTTGGAAGCAAAGCCATGGAGCTTTATTAGTTCTGCTTCACAGTTCATTCACTAAGCATTTATTCTGCTTCTGCAGAGTGCAAGGGCTGTGAGGATTCAAAGAGGACAATATTGTTTTACTAGTGGAAGTGGATAGGAAACACATCACAGATCCTAAGACAGAAGGAATGAGGTGATAGATGCTGTAAGAGAGATGGAGACAAAAAACAGGACACAGGTTCCATCTCAACTTCAAAAAACTGTATGGGCCCTGCCCAGAGAGGGTGCTCCTTTAGTCTGAGGGAATTAAAAAGAATGATAATACTGACAGTACAGCAGGAGCTAACAGAGTTCCCAAGTGCTTCCAGAAGGCCACATCCATTTGGAGCACTTTGAAAACAGTAAACTCATTTAATTCTTACCATAACCCCAAGAAGTACTCTCTGCTCCCAATTTTGCAGATAAGAAAACTGAGGCAGACAGGAAGGAACTTGCCTAAGGTTCCAAAACTTAGGTGTGACAGGGTCAGGTTCAGCCCTTTAGCCCCAGCTTTTCGGGCAGCATCCGTCTGCTCACTGTTTTCGAGAGCTGCCATCACCTTGGGAAGGCTCGTGGATTCATGTGTCACAACACGATGCTCAGATACTCATCACAGCAGTGTCTCTGTGTGCTGGAAAATCGCAGGGGACACACGTGGGACATGAAATTGATTCCGTTCATAGGGAAACATCTGCAGACTGCAGTTCAGGAAGCTCAGTGCAGGCTCCAGGACATTAAGTTGTCCCGAATGACTGACATTTGAAGTAGACCTGAGGACTTGAGCAAAGTGTTTCCAAGCAGAGGTGGAGGGGAAAAGTCATGGGTAGCAGAATCCTGGATGAAGGTGCAGAAAGGGGCCGGCACCTGGTAAACAGAGGCAGAGAGGAGCCTTTGGGGCCTGCCATGTCCTCCCACGCTGCTCTCTGCGCTCCCTCAGGTGAAGCTGGCCAGCTCTGCTGAATCATCACTGTGTGTTGGCAACGTTCAGGAGTATTCTGAAATTTTTAATCAGATGTTTTTCAAGTGGTTTCTGTAGTGAAGTTAATTAATAATTAATTTATTCTCCTGGCAAACAATTTTGCCATTTGACATCAAGGAAGTCATTTTTACAAGAGTCATAGGTGGCTTTATATTTGATTAAAAGGATTTTTTTCTATTAGTTTTATGACCTGTTCAATATTTTCCACCCTGAATATATATGGTGGTGTTGTCTCAAATTTAGATTCTCAGAATCACCGCAGTAATCTGATCCTCCATAGTGACAACATATTCCTACAAACCAAAATAAGAATGTGGCCATTCATCTCACCATCAGCAAGTTATTTTCTAATAAGAACTTAAGAATACACTTGTAGCTCTGCTTCTGAAAATTAGGATATAACTTTGGCCCTCAGCTACCCAGCCAGTTTGTGCATCTCTTTTCTGTAACACTGTGACACCTTCTAGTTCACAAAGCACCTCAGCCTCCTCTACTGTGTCACTGCTTCAGAACCTGAGTGGTCGGGAGAATCTTCTTGCACTGAAAACTAAGCGCCAAAAACTAAACTATCCTAAACCCAGCCTTGCTGGGCAGTGTCTTTACTGCACTCTTGAATAAATGAATGGGTAGTGCTTCACTCTGGAGAATGGAAATTATGGTGATGTTTTCTCAGGTTTCTTTAGAAATTTTCTGTGTTCTGTGCATTTTAGTTACTAAGCCTGTCATCTTTATGAGGAAAAAAAAGCTTTTTGTTTTAACTGGAGATGAGATGATAAACTGAATGAAATTTGGTTTCATTTTCCTCCCAAGAAAAGATTTACTTGGACTTTTAAGAGTCTCTTAGGTGAGGAGAAATGGAATTATTTTGACCAATTAGCTCTTAGAGAAATGATTTAAACTTAATATATTATGTTTCTAGAAGACAAATCATTCGTATGGCGAATAGAGGAGAGGTGTCTAAGCTGTCGAATAGCTCCAGGCGCACTGTTCAGCCTGGCCTGGCATGAGTGCCTCTGAATGTGATTTTGCTCCCCAACACTTTGTTTTCTCATCTCAGCAATGGTGGCCCAGCCAGCAGAGAAAACCTGTGGGGAAAGTGTGCAGCCATTCCTGGCGTCCATTCTGGAAGAGCTCATGGGGCCCGTGAGCTCAGGGTTCAGTGAAGTCCGCTCATTGTTTGAAAAAGAAGTGGATGAACTCAGCCAGAGCTTCCAGACCACCAAGGACAGCACCCAGCTAAAGGAGGTACTGATGCCCATGGGCTTCCATGGTACCTGGCCTGCCTCCCTCCATTGCTCCCTCCCACTCTCCCTCTTCCCTCCTTTCCTTCGCTTCTCCCTCTTTCCTTCCCTCTGCTGTTCCATACATCTTACTACCCCAATCATTTACCTACCCATCCACCTAATTTTTTTATTAATGGTTTCAAATTTCAAAAATAATAACATACTTGTACGAAGGAAGCAACAAACTTATATATGTATGTATATAAAATTAATCACCACCACTGATACCATTAGTTTTAGTCCGCCCCCAACGCAAAGCTAGTGAATCAGAAATTCGGAAGGTGGGGTTTGAAGTCTGATTTAACAGGACCTCCAGAAGATCTGAAGCATCCTCAAATTTGAGAATCAATGGCATGAGACGTTTTAACTGGAAAGCTTGGTTTTATACTTAACAGATCGTGGTGCACATCTCTATAGGCCAGTAGACCACACCAGACACTTGGTTCTTTCCCTTTTTCTCCTCCTTCCCTTCCTGCTCTTTCCTCCTGCCTTCCTCTCCCCCTTTCTGCTCCTTTTCTCCTTCCTTCCTGATATCACTAATAATAAATTTTCCACTGATAAACACGTCATAATTGTGTCTATTTGGGTGATGTCATGTGGTAATACAGTGGGTAATGATTAAATTGGATTAACATTTTAAATTCCTCAAACACCATTTTTTTATGATAAATCTTCAAGCTCTTTTAGTTCTTCATAAAATATAATAGTTGTAAGCTATAGTTACCTTGCTGTCTTTCTTATTTCTTAATGTCCACATACATGTATAATTGTACATAAACAAGATAATTTCATAAATACTTGGAGGTTTCCTATTGCAACTTATTTTTTTAAACTTGCCTTTACTCTCTTCTTTCCCAACACCAACTTCCTTCCCTAGAATTACCAACATCATAAATCTTGCATATATATATATTTTTTTTTACTATATATATATAGTTTTAAACATACACACAGAGGCTATTTTCTTACATTGTTTACCTTGAGAAAAATGGAGCTATATTTTATATACTATTCTGCTTATCAGTTTTTCAAAACTACTTCATGAAACTATTTCCAAGGTAACCGTTCTCAATCATCCCACTATTGCTGGTACCACAAACAAAGCTGCAATAAATAAGCTTGTACATATATCCATATGTCCCAATGATGTTATTTCTATGGGATAGAGTCTTATACTGAAAAGTGTATTTCTCATGTTAGCAAATGTTTTCATTACATTCCGAAAAAAAAGACTTAAATTTTATATTCTCCTAATTGTGTATGGCTGGGAACTTCCTCCTCCATTGCACCATCAGTGATCAGTGTCATCATTTGACCATTTGGTGGGAGCAAACTAGCAAGCCATTTTTCCTGTCCTGCCTGCTTAATTGACATTTTTTAAATGACATATTCCTTACTGTATGACAAGAGGAAAATTCTGCAGTGTGCTTTTGATCATTAATTTCACTACTTGGGACCCCTCCATAATTCACTTATGAAAGGGAATCACCTTTCCCTTTGAAAGTACAATGGGAATGGGCCCTTTTGCCATCCCTGTCTGACAGTGCATTGTCATTCACCCAGCCTTTCTCCCAGTTCTCCCGAGAGCCTCCATTCTCAGGAGCATTCTGTCTTCTCCTTCTCTACCCACTCTCCTTTTCATTTTGACCCTCCAAGATTCAATGTTTTAAAAATAGTTTAAAATAAACTTAGAAAATAGAATGCCTTCTGTGGCAGCAACACACATGGTGTTAGAGTCTGTTGATGAGGCTTGACTTCTGACCTGGGAAGCCATGTGACCTTGCTGATTAAGTTATCAGTTGTGTAAACTGAGTGGGAAGGGACTGTGGCTTTTAACACCTTTGGCCTCTTCCTCTCTTCCCTTCCCATCCACTAGCACCATGGAGCAGCCTGCAGCAGGCAGACAGAAACCTTGTATACACTGACAGTTTTGAAACAGTGGGGCACCCTGGCTTTTTGCCCAGAGTCTAGGAGTCCAGGGAGCATCCTAACCTCCTTGAGGTTGATTGTGAGGAATACCACTCTTTAAAGACAGCTTTGGAGGCCAAGGGCTAGCAGCAATTCTATGTTTAGTTCATGAGCTCTGAGTCCACTGAGAACTTAGGAAGCCTGGACGCCCCCTCACCTAGTGCACCCCTGGGTCTTCCTGTCACCTGGCTGGCTCTTCCATGGGTTTCTATCGCAGCAGTGGAACTGCTCGGTGACCCAGTGAAGGAGAGAGATCACACAACTGAAGATATAACAGATGTAGTGGTGTCAGTAGTGATTCTAATAACATATGTGTGACCATTTTGAACTTAGGTATTATGCAATCTAGATGAAATATGGCTTTAAATCTGAAGGTATTGGGCTGGGGATTTAGCTCAGTGGCATAAGTGCCTGCCTTGCAAGCGCGCTGTCATGAGTTCGATCCCTGGTATAAAAAAAAAGGTTTATATAAATCTGAAGGTATTTATTTTTTCCCTTCATCAAACTGTAGCATCTAGACCAGCTTATGAATCTGCCACTAGATTCGGTGAAGATGGAACCTTGCTACACTAAGGTCAACCTGCTGCACGAGAACCTGCAGGATCTCAAGAGCCGCTTCAGATTCCCACACGTTGACCTGGTGGTCCAGAGGACGCAGAACCACATGCAGGAGGTGGGAACAGCAGGGCACGCACAGTGCACGAGGGCCAGCAAGGGCGACATCCACACACTGGCAGAGGAGGCAGTGTCCTGGGCGTTTTGGGGAAGTGAGGCACACTCCCTTAGTCATATTGATTGAGGTCACTGCCCTTCCAGCTGCCTTTGTCTTTTTTCCATGTTGATGAACATCAAGGAGAAAAAATGTCTCAGAGAAAGAAAGTAGCCTGATTGATAATTATTTAATTGACAGAGCAGTGCTTTTTAACCTTGGCTGCACATTAGAAACACCTGGGGATTTTTTAAGCCATACTGATGCTTCTCCCTCATCCCTGGTGACTCTGAATATATATGTGCTTGTCTGTGTATTTGTATTTTGTTCTTCTTGGTGCATATCGATTATGCACAGTGAATGGGTTTCATACTGATGGATTTGTATATGTGTGTAACATGTTCAGATACTTTGCACCCTGTCACCCCCCCTTGCCCTCTGCCTTTCCCTTCTTCTCAAATAGTCTTCCTTTTATTTTCATGCCACCTCCCCTTTTTAAGATTTCACATTTGAGAGAAAATGTGATATTTGTCTTTGTGAACCCAGTGTATTTCATTTAATATGAAGATCTCTGGTTCCAGCATTTGAAAAAATTTCCCCATTCCCATTTCTGTTGCTTCTAATATGCAGCCATGATTGAAATTCCTGTGATTCTCTAATCTAGTAAAGAATCAACCAGTCACTCAATCAATCCATCCCAGCTTCCTATTTGAATTTGAGTGTTGGATAAGTTGCTTCTCCCCCTCCCCCAAGGAATGTTTTCACCAGGAGCTGGAACGCATACCACAGACTCTTTCCATATTAGCGTGTTTCATAAATAAAGCAAGGGCATGATCAGACACAGTCCGACCTGATCATAGATGCTCTAGGGGGAACTCACCATGGGCTGGACGCCGCCTGATCCTACACTAGTGGTCAATACAGAGACAAAAACCTTAGATTAATTCACTACGGTGTTGTAAGTGCTGTGATAAAGGTTTGTGTGAGTGCTTTGGGAGTGTCCACAGTTTTGGAAAGAAATGAGTAGTCCTTCCACCCCTTAAAAGTTAAGGTAGGGTTAAGCAATGTATCTTATTATCCAACCTCTGAGTTAGACTAAAGATGAACAAGGAACAAAATCGGGTAGCAGTTTATCAGCAGTTCCTTTGGTAATAGTGGACCCTGAGAAACAGATACAGGCACAGCTGCAGAGAAAAGATACCTGAACTGACTCCATTTTCTGGCCCATGGGCATGTCAGCCACTGCCACCAAGCCCTGACCTGCCTCCCTTCCTAGCCCTGCAGAGGAAAAAAAAGGGGGTGAGTGTGTGCAATGTGAGGTAGTGGGGTGAAAGGAACTGGGGTGGGGGTGTTCCCAAGTGGTTTATATCCAAATAAATGTGGAGGTGCTGCCGGAATGGTTGGAGAAGGCTCCCACCTCATCTCCTTAATCGGTGGCTGCAGCAGCAAAGGGTGAGGAGGGGGATGACCGCAGATGATGTACTCTCTGTCTCGGGGTCCTGGGTTTCCCCGTTGGTGGAGCAGGGGAAGGAGATGAGAAGGAGACTCTGCACCATGCTGACATGCGTACCTAGGTGTGGGTGGGTGCGTTTCCTGCCTTTCAGTGGTGACCCCATGGTGTTAGTTTCACAATGCAAGTAGTGGGATGAGGATCTGTCACCCTGTGTCACCCCCAGAGCAAGCCTGAGGACTCTTGATGGCTCCTCTGAGTGAGGTCAGGCAGACCTTGGGCTGAGGTGCAGCGAGTGTCTGTGTGTTTTGATTTCCAGCTAATGGAGAATGCAGTGTTCACTTTTGAGCAGTTGCTCTTCCCGCATCTCCAAGGAGAGGCCTCCAGAACTGCCGCTGCCATTGAGAAGGTGAAGCTCCGAGTCCTGAAGGTAAAACTTTTGTCTCATTTAAGGGAAGCATCAAAGAAGAATGTGACCCCTGTTTGTTTTGATAAGTGCAAAATACTCTACTGCCCCTTTCACTCAACCTCCCCATCTTCAATGTGACTTCCATTCTCAGTGATTTCCCCAGCCTGTTCTGCCATCTAGTGGCTACTTTAGGGACCACAGTTTCTTGGTCTTGCCCACATTTGGAAGGACCGGCCCGTTTTACTTTTACAGCGATTGGACTTGACAAACGTTTACTGGCTGTGCATTAAAAGCATTATGACGGGTATCGCTTGCCTTATAAAAATAGGCAAGGCACAGCCTCGGTCTTCAAAGAGTTTGCAATACAATAAAACTAAACTGGCCAACATATTAAGGAAACAATCAAAACATCAAGGCAAAGGAAATAAGCCAAAGAAAAGATACCTGCCTTATGAAATTGCTATAATGCACATAATGTGTAAGTACATATTTAAATATTGTGATAAGAGGAGCTTGTACATATTATTATACCGCATCTTGATGCCTTACAACCTAAGTGGAACACTGGCAAGCAAATCATTGAGACACAAAGCAGTGTTGATTAAGGTCACATTAATAATAATGCATGGGCAGTTGAGCTGAAAGAAACGATAGTACGGCTGCCAAGTGTTTCAGGAGACAGAGGAGAGGAAGAAAGCTAGTAGAAAGGCACCCATATTGAGGGCCTCAAGTTTGAAAAAGGACTTTCAGTGACTCTAGTTCAACTTTAACTCCATGCTATTAAGATTCCTACCAGGGGTGGTTTCACCAGTGGTTGGACACCTTCGGTGCTAGGGTACTTTCTGTCTCTCAGAACGGCCCATTCCTTCTCTGGACACTTTTGACTATAAGAATATGCTTTCTTATTTTAGATCACTGGTAATTCCATTTCTATTCTTTGTTTATAGTCTTTCCCCACCCACATAGCACCTTTTGGTCGATTGAACAGAGCTATAATTTGGCCTTAAATTAGTATCTCCAGTGTAAATGACCTCATATGGCTAACCAGCCATTCCTCATTTGGGCTGATCCTTCTGCTTGTGTGCCTGTCACTGTTCTTCAGGTTGTCTGTGGTCCCCTTGAAATGATATCTAAAATCAAACGCTGGCCTCCAGTTTCAGTACACACCAGAGAGGATTATCATTTTTCTTGTTCTAAACATTAAATTTTTTTGGTTAGGTTAGCAGGTCACAGTGTTAATGGATTTCAGAGCTAGGCTCTCTCTTATGTTGCAGAAATCGCTACCACTTGTTGCCTCTGCTTAGAGGACTAAGAGTAATGGATGATTGTGGTTCCTATGGGCCTGCCCAGAAAGTGATGAAAAACAAATTCACTCCCAAATTCTATCCCCAACTTCTTTGTAACAAATGCCACTTCTCTGTTTTGACCTTGCCTCAGTTTCCATATCTACAAGAGGGGAGTGATGGGTTATTATATCACCATTTTTACCTGAAGTGAACAGGATTTAGATAGAAACACCTGAGACCTTGGAAATTCTAGTCTTCAGAAATTAGGAGGGAGAAGTAGATGACATGGGTGGCTGGTTTTTTGTTTAAGTGAATGTTGATGGATTAGAATGCCAATATTTAGCATATGTTTCTCTGTTGACAGCAATATGATTATGACAGCAGCACTATCCGGAAGAAGATCTTTCAGGAGGCACTGGTTCAAATCACGCTTCCCACTATGCAGAAGGCACTGGCCTCCACATGCAAACCAGTAAGAGGATGGGTTGCTCCTAAGAGTCTGCTTTGTTATCTTGGGAGTTCAAATGTATTCTTTTGCTGTACTGTGCTTGCAAACAGTAGACTAGACCAGGGAGGGATTGGCGAACTTTTTTGGAAGTGGTCAGAAAGTAAATATTTTGGGCTTTATGGTCCATGTTACTTCTGTTTGCAATCACTCAACTCCAACTGTTACAAGCACAAAAGCAGCCAGACATACACAGACAGTAAAATCCAATAAACTTTACTTAAAAAAATAAGAAGCTGCCAGAAACTGCCAAATCCTGGACCAGAGGACGTGTCACAGGGTAATGATCTGAACTGGAGCCAAGCCAATGGTTGATATAGAATGCTGAGCCAGACCAGGTGCTCCCCATTGTAATATGACTCATATATCCAGTACTCTGATGCTTGACCTTACATACGGAAAGATTTTAAGCAACATGACTAACGAAACGTACTTGTTCTGTTATATCCAATGGAGTTGGTTTGCTGAAACTAATGGCACAATTTGAAGGTACTGTAAGAATGAGGCTTGCAGAGCACTGATTATGAAGGTGTGTCATAGACTGCAGGGCAGTGTATTGGCTGAGCAGAAGCTGGAGGTGGTTAGAGTCTCAAGATTCACTCTCAGGATCCCAATTTAATCGATTTAGAGAATTAAGCATATGGCACAGTTCAATCAGTTCGACATGGCAGACTTAGTTTGTAAAGCTGGGCACATCACAACAGTGTAAATGTCCTTAATTATTCCTTCCTACAGAATTCATTAGCTAGTAGAAAATTTAAAGGGACTCTATTCTGAAAACTTGTATTAAAATAAGTTAAAACACATATTAAAATGTATCTATATGACCCAGGCACTGTGCCAGCCTCCCTTTTTGGTAGAATTCACAGTGTAGAGGCAGAAGACAGGCACACAGGAGTTCAAGGGAAGGTGCCTAGCTCTGCATGTGGGATCAGAGAGGACTTTCCAGAGCTGCGCTTTCACCCAGTTTTGAGGGATGAAAGGCAGTCAAGGGAATAGGGACTAGGAAGGGAAGAAGAAAGAATGTTCCAGGCATACACCTGTGCACTGCATTTAACAGAGAAAAGGACAGAGGTTTGGAGCACCGACATGCTTATGCAGGTCTCCATGGAGAGTCCTGAGAAGAGTCCAGACTGCTGAGCAGCCTTTTCCATATCTGTGCATCACTTCCGTCTCCTTAACCCTCGAGGGCTCACTGAGGCTCATGTCCCTTGAGCTCTTTGGCTTTCCTCTCCACTGGGTGTAAATGGAACCTACTGTTACCTCCTGTAATACAGTATGATCCTGGGCCACAGCACCTCCAAGTCTCAGCACTGAAAGTTACCTGATGGTGGTAGCTTCTCATCACCTGCTACAAAACCTGTCCGTTTGGCAAAAGGAATCATGTCTCACTGCTAAGTTCCTGGTTCTCTAAAGGTCACAAATGGGGGGAGTGCTTTCCCAGCACCGTTCGGTGCAAGGATTGCTGGTTTAATCTTGGAGATATGATTCGATACATTTTGATCCCTTCCCAGTTATGCTGGTAACAGGCCAACCCTCGGGAAGTTTGGGGAGCAGGGCAGGCTAAGGGATTTTGCAGCATGCTTGGCCATCTTAACAGAAATCAAGGAGCATCATTGTCAGAAGCAAAAGAGAGAATATTATTTAAGAGTACTTGACTGGGGAATCTCCAATCAGAAAAAGGACCACATTCTAATAAAGTTAAACATACATTTATCCTGTGACTCAGCAACCTGACTTCTAGGTATTCACCCTGGATAAGTAAGTCTTTAATTAAAAAAAAAAAAAAAGACTTGTATAAGCATGTTCATAAGAGATATACTCATAATGGTCAAAAAGTAGAAAAATCTCAGTGCTAAAGGAGTATAAACAATTTTGATTTATCCATATAAAGAATGCTACCTATCAGTAAAAAGAAAAGAGCTACTTATATATGCAGCAATTAAAATATCTAAAAAGTAAACATAAAAGGATCAGATTCATTTCTCTAAAGTTCATGACTAAGAGAATCTCATCTATCATGAGCTGTCAGATCACTGCTTACCTTTTGGAGGTGGGGTGGGAGGGAGTTTGGGGGAATCTTGGGGGTGATGTAGATGTGTTGCATCCTGATCTGGGTTATAGTTACATGGGTATCATTAACATCATTGAGCTGTTCCTTTAAAACTGTGTTTTACTTTATGTAACCCATACCTTGGTAAAGTACTTTAGCATTAAATAAAAAAAAACAAGAAAGAAACACTTTGGTTATGCTAGAAAAATAGGTCTCAGACCTACTGACAAGGCCTTGCAATAACCAAAGTTTCTTCTCCCCCTTCAAATGTATGTGAGGTGTGCCCAATGTGAGAAAAGGGAAGGGAACCACTAGGTGCCAGTGTCACCCTATCATGTCCAGCTAACAGATATGTCAAGGTCGTTCTTAGCAAACTGATGGAAGAGAACACAAAGATTGTTGAGTTGACTTATTTCAGTGTCTTTGGCCTATTGCCCAACACTGCATTTCTCCTTTACCCTTTGAGGAGAGGACTCCCAGTGAAAACTGTCCTTTCCTTGTCTCCTCTGAAGAACCTCATGCTTTTTCCTCTTCTTATCTTTTGCTCTCCAGGAGCTTCAGAAATATGAGCAGTTCATCTTTGCAGATCATACCAACATGATCCACGTCGAAAATGTCTATGAAGAGATTTTATATCAGACTCTCCTTGATGAGACTCTGAAAGGTAAGAAGGGTTTACCTGGTGCTGGAGGATACTCCCCAGGGAGGGAACACCCCTGAAATGGAACTCAGGAAGGCTGTGAGGTAAGAAAGGGAAAAAAGATGTCAGCATTGGTCAGGGAAAATCTGGGAGAGGAAAGAAAAGAAGGAAGGATGCCAGCCTTGATCGAACATTTGTGATTTGGTACACACTACTCCAGTCTTTTAGA
This sequence comes from Dolichotis patagonum, assembly GCA_004027295.1. Classification (NCBI taxonomy): domain Eukaryota; kingdom Metazoa; phylum Chordata; class Mammalia; order Rodentia; family Caviidae; genus Dolichotis; species Dolichotis patagonum. The sequence goes on from PVJX010015735.1 coordinate 21,836, forward strand.
TGTTAAATCTTCTTTCAATACCAGTGCAAACTCTGAGATGGGAATGTTCATCTTCCTTTTGCAGATGAGAAAACTACAGTTTAAAGGGACTAAATTTAAGGTGTCTTATGCAGGGCTGTCATCTTGTACTATACCAGACAGAATTAAGGAGAAAGAGCTCTTAGGCACAGGCTCATAACCCCACTAGGAGCAGGGCAGAAATGTCTTCAGCAGCAGGACCTGAGCTCTGCTCTCTCAGCAAATTCCTCACTTCCACTTGGCCAGACAGAAAAGCTTGAATAACACAGTGCCCTGCAGGTCTTGATAGGACAGTAGCACCCAGTGTGCTGTGGAATCTGGCCTTGCCTGGGATTGGAGTATGAATAGGAAAACTTTGATAAAAATATGCTGAAGAATGTCACCATCAAGCTAAGGGCCTAAAACCTATCTGGACTCCAATGAGGAGGGCTTGCATATCGCCCAAAAGCTTCCCTAGGGAAAACTGGCCAAACACAAGCCCACATCAACGTAGCTAATCACAGAGATCCAAGGAGCTAGGGAATGCAACAGGGACATCATGGCATCTGCACAAAGAGGGGCCAAGTCAGGGCATGGCCCGCCCACCATGAACACCTTTAGGTGAATTTGCAGACAGCTTCCCTTCAGACACCTTACCGCCCTCTGTGAGAAAACTATCATAATGTGTTGATTTTTTTAGAGCAGGAAAATCTACTGCCAACTGCTAAAAAGTTATGCTGCACACACAAATCTATGTTGTCTCTGATGTGAATGGCATCGCTTAGGGTGTGGTATTGTCGAGCACCACAGTACTTGTACAGGTAGCTCCTGTACAGCCGCAACCAGAGACCTGGTGTCAAAACTGTTGGCTGTTTTCAGTGTTACTGTTTTGAAGTTCTTAAGGCCTTTGAGGCCAAGGTAGATGTACATATATTTTAAATTTGGAAACCACCACCTAACAAGCCTCTTTCAGCTGCATCGTCAAGACTGAGAACCTATTACACATTCAGGACTGTGCTATGAGAAAGAACAGAGAAGTGAAATACCTGCCTCTGTCCTAAATATGTTCCAGTCTAGGCGAACAGACTGAACTACATGTATTAGCAGCTAATTAAATGTCACAGGGAGCCTTGCTGAAAGGAATGCATAATACAGCAAAAGCAAAGGCCCTATCTCATTCACCTCTGGCTTCGTAGTGTCAGTCCTATAGTAGATGCCTAGCAAATGTAGGCTGTTTGAATAAAGGAAGGAATGAACCTACTAAGGTTCAGAGTCTGGGAAGAGTGTGCAGTCTTTGGTCATGAGAGAAGGCTATCTAGAGAGGGTAGACATAAGCTGCGCCTTGAAGTTGAGAATTTTTAGTCAGAGAGGCTAATGGGGAATTTGACTTCTGGATAAAATCAGAAAATCCAGGTTGTCCAGGAAGTCTTATTATCAAGTTTTGTCTTCTTGTGTTTTTCAGTGATAAAGGAGGCTGCTATCCTGAAGAAGCATAACTTATTTGAAGACAACATGGCCTTGCCTAGTGAAAGTGTGTCCAGCCTAACAGATTTAAAACCTGCCATTGGATCACACCAGGCCAGCCCTGCCAGGACAGTGTCTGCCATTCTGCCTGGAGCCCTAGATAGTGAAACCCCAAATAATGAAGTGTTCCAGGAGTCAGAGGAAAAGAAGCAGCCTGGGGATCCCAGTTTATTGGCCAAAGAGGAAAGCCTTTCTCTCCCTGAGCCCAGTTCTGCCCAAAGTGAGGATGAGCAGGTGACAGTCTCAATCACAGATGAGCCTGATGTGACTCCTGTGGCTAAAGAGGACATGGAAGAAACCCTGATTGTACGCTCATCAGAGCCAGAATTGGGAGGGGCTTCTGAGGATGAAGAGCCCACCCGTGAAAAGCCAGAACCCACCACTGCCTCAGGATCCTTGAAGGAGCTCAGAGATTTGCTAACAGTGGCTGTTGAAGTGCCAGTGGAATCTGCTGTGGTGACTGCAGAAGGCACAGATGAGAAGACAGTGATTCTCCAAGAGAATGAGAAAGAAGAGGAAAAAACCCAAATTAACCCAGAGGCCAGTCAGGCAACTGGCCCACTGGAGGACAGTCGTGAAGAAAGCGAAGTCAGTGAGAGGGAAGCCCATTCTCCTCCTCCAGAGGCTGAGGTACCTGAGGTAGACTCAGGAGCATTTCCTGAGCTGAGCAGCCCTCCTCCTCAGCCAGCCTGTGGCGAGCTCACTGGACACCTCACTGAGGACACCAGCTGCTCAGACCTCACAGCAGAGCCAACAGAGCCCACAGAATCTTGTGAGACAGAGCTTGCAGGGAGGGCTCCCACACTGGATGCCCATGACGGAGAAGAGGCCCCTGGGAGTGCTGTAGAGGGCCAGGCCACATGTGAGGAAGGTGGCACTTTCCATTCTGACCCCATCTGCCCTGGGGAGAGCCAGGTTCCTGAGGAACAAGAAGTGATGGGAGGGAGAAGTGTCATGGCCCCAGCTGTGACCAGCGAGGATACAGAGGCTGTTAAGCCTGCCCACGTTGATGAATGTCAGCAGGTGGCTGTGAATGCTCCAAACGCAGATGCTCTAGATTCACTTAAAGATGATGTGAAGGAGGGAGAAAGGTGCCAGGAGAGCTCCCCAGAGCAGCCCTCAGAGGAGTGAGAGGCTCTATTTGGCAAGCCTTTCCTTAAACAAAGTCAAAGGGTTGTAGTTATGGGTATACGAGGGAGTTGCATGTGATTTACCTGAAAAACAAATTATGAAATATTTCTTTAATCTTAATAATGAAGCCAGAAAAAATGCACATAGGCTATGAACACAGAGGCCAACCCTTGTGAAACTGAACTGCCTCACCATCCCTTATTGCTTTAGCATTTTCATAGGAATCACAGAGGCACTGGAGTGTTGGGGTGACGGGAAGCAGGAGGGACACGAGAGGCAGCAGGCCTGCAAGAGCCTGAAAGTGGTAGGAGTGCAGTTCTCAATATTCCACGCATTTCAGTGGTGCAATTTTCTACTTCACTTTAAGGCTTTTTAACTTTTCTTAAAAATGCAAATTTATACTGTAATTTCTGCCTCACCATTTACTCTGTCAACCCCGATGTGTGCAACCCACAGAACCATTCAGACCCCATGTAGGACTCAGGAGGAGTGAGCAGAAACCAAGGGAGGAAGGTTGTGATCTGTGGGACTGCATGGGCCTTTACTAATTCTGCTCTCAGTTTCTTGTTAACTAAGCGTGTTGATTTTTATCAATTAATTACTTTTTAAGGAAATTCAGACAAGGCAAGGAAATTGTATTGGCAAGTGTAAGCCTGGAAGCATTCCAGATTAGCCTTAGACTGTGCAAAGAGCTCAGCTAAAATTATGAAGCTTAAAGCCTACCAATTAAACAAATGTTATTTAATAGCTACTGCATACCACACACTGTGTTAGGCATAGTAAAAAGAAAAAAATATAAGTGGTTTGTCTCATATAAATTAAAAGGCTCATGAGAATTTAGAAGAAGAAATCATGCCAGTTTTCAAACCATGATAACTTTCTTTTTTTCCACTCAGTCCTGGTTTATTCTCAGATGAGGAATCAGTGAATCAATGAATCAGTGAATCAGTGAATGAATACAAAAGCCAAGGTATAGATCACCGACTTCCAATGTAACCAAAAGTAGAAATCATTTGTTTATTCATTTGGAAAATTAATTGAGTCCCTGTTAGGTATCAACCAGTGGTGATACCCTGAATGGGAAGGTCTCTCTTCTTTCTTCCTGAAAGCAAATAGAAGGAAATGTATTTCTAAATGGAAAGTGAAATGTAACTGTTAATATTAAAAATGAATTGGACTTACTTGCATAAATCTACAAAAAAGATTGTTCTTCAGAAAAACACCAGGTTATCCCCTACGTGTTTCAATCCCAGGTACTATATCTTGACGTTTCCTTCCACAAATTTTGGAATTACATTCCAATATATTGTATAAGAGCTTGCTTTGATTATCACCACTAAGCATACTTATATTAATTCTTTAGAGAATTTGTCCCACAGTTTAACCATTTAACCAGGAAATAAAATATTTCCTTGCATGAAGTTCTTCCCATGAAGAATTTCTTGGTTGTCTAAATTAGATAAGATTAATAATAATCAGTATCAGCACAATTTCATACTGAATTATCTCAGCTTTTGTGTTTAGACCCTGAGGTGTATAAAGGATCCCATCATAGTTAAGGAAGGTACTGATAGATCATTTCATAATCCCATCATAATTAAGGAAGGTAGGTACAGATAGATCAGTTCTCGCTTTGTCCCTGCTTAGCCATTACTCATGCATATCCTGGCATTTGTCATGGTATATTCAAATCATGTTTACTAACTGACTCTCCTAGAAACTCTTTTCTTCAAGGACTGAAATTCAGGTTGAGTCATCATTTGTGCTTCCTACTAAAACTCCACGTCCTTGAATTATGGCTTCCTGCGTGTGAAGTAACTTTAATATCCCTAGTGTGTAGCACTGGAACGGGCACACAGGATGCTCAGGAAACGGAGGAACTGAATACCCAGCACTCTGCTGTAAAAGGGCGATCTGGGGCTTGCTGTTAGATGGTGAGATGTTTTCATTCAGGCTTTCTGCCTTCGTTGCATCTTCTCTTAAATAAAGTCCAGAGTCTGAAAGGCAGGTGGCCAGATGGCCAGAAGCACTGCCCAGCAAGGCAAGGAGCCAAAAAAGCAGTGCCCAGCCCCACAAGGCCTGTCCTTCTCTCTGGGAGCATTGTGGATATATGGAGCGCTAGCTCAGGCCCACCCTACTCTAGAGCAATCCCAGCCCCCCTCCTTTGCTCACCTCAATGCTTCTGACACCCCCTTGGAAAGCTAGGAACCTTTCCAATCCTAAGAGAGTTCATTTCACTGCATCAGATGGATGAATATTAGTACCTTTGCTTTATCCATTCTGAAACTAGGCACTAAGTAGCAGACAATACTGGTAAACACAATTAAAAAAACTTTTGCTATGCATATTTCACACAGACAAGTTCTTTCACATGAGCAGGACTGTTGTTACATTTGAGAATGGAGTATGAAGCTGAGGTGTGTGAAATATTCCATATCTGTGATACTATGTTGAAGGGCAACTTCATATTATCATGCCTTTTCCTTCTCATGCAGATTTGTGTGTGTTGCTTTAGTGGTTTCCAGGTGGGAGCAAGGTCATTCTGATTTGAATGAACAGCATGAAAAGTGCAGTGCACTGCTCTGGGGATCTCTGCTATGGGCAAAGCCTTTAGAAATGCATAAAACCTCAAGATACGGTCCTTGGCAAAAACCCATGACTTTAAACCAGATATGCTATTATTGGCCTTTCATGAAGAAGGAATACTTTCCTTGAAAAAAATGGCTTGCCTGTTTTTCCTATTTCACTTGGAGCAGACAATAAGTAGTGCTGTGCATTATGCACAGTAAACTTTTTTTGTTTTTTAAGGATTTTGGAGATTGAGGATAAGATTCCACTTTATCCAAAAGCTTTATAAAGTATGTGAAGAACTGAAGATTGCTAGTTAGATTCTCTATATTTTATTGAAGGACTCACAAACCTGGGTTTATAATTCTCCAGATGAGAACCAGTGATTTCAGAGGGTTTTTAACCATTCTTCCAGAAAAAAAGTGATTATAATTCATTAGAAAAATTGCTTAATGGGCAGTGGTTGTGGCTCATTAGAGCCACTGGTTGAGCACTTACCTAGCATGTACGAATTCTTGGGTTCAGCCAGGCACCACAAAAAGTGTTAAATGATAAGTGCTACGTAACAGTTTTAACTGGGGAAGAGAAGGACATCCCTGACTCAAAAAATAATGGTTTTACTAAGTGAAAAGGTTGGCAGCATATGTCTTTCTCCTTTACCATAAACAGATGGGTTTGGAGGTTTACGTTCTGAAGTCTGCAAGTTTTAGATTAAAAAAAAAATCGACACTGTGGTGGTTTTATTTTTATGGTCATTATATAAAGCACATAAACCTAAAACACTTTGTAACAATGTATTTACTCTGCCAAGTGCCTATATTTCAATAAAATTCTCATCCTTGAAGAGCAGTCCAGATGTCGTTTACTTGGAATAGGACTGGTTTTATCTTTTAAGCAAGTGTCATACTTAAGCTGGAAGGCACAGCACTCAGAAATGAAAAGGTGAGTCACTCTTGCTGTATTAGGGAAGTCTTTTCTGTTTTCAGGAAAGATTTTCAGGGAAGCCACTTATTGTCAGGTGAAATTATGCTTTTATAATGCATATGAGTATTTTTTTCTAGGAATTGGATCCCATCCATAACACAGCAGTGGGCAATTACTCGATGTAATTGAATGTCTGTTCAAACTTAAATGCATTTTCAGTGGCCGACACTGAGTAAGACACTCATTCTTTCTGTAATTATAAGTAAAACAGTATTTACTCACCAATATTCACAGTTGCTTATTTACCCATGAACTCATTCACCGCAAAAATAACGACTATTGTATATTGGCACGGTAGTGGTTGGTGGAGAAATAAAAGTGAACACAAGAGACATGATCTTCAATATCAGCAAACTGAACTCAGGTTAGAGAGAAACTAAGAGGGATATTTATTTCCTCATCTGACATAAACCTTGTATATAATCTCAGCTTTAAGTTTATGCCAGGTTGTAGACAGGAGAGACAGAGAAATCAAGAAATCAAGTGGAGAAATCAAGTCCATCAGTGATGGAGACGCAGCGTGGCACACATGATATCATTCCCTCTCCTCTTGTACCAACCTTTGTGTGCAAAAATCATTCCCAGGATGCCCCTTCCAGATCTTCTACTTGGGGCCTATATGCAGGTTAGAATTGGGGTTGAGGGATTTGATTTTCAACTCTGCAGAGCTTTTTTCTTAAATTATATGTTTATTGGATGCAGCTTAGACAAGACAGATGGAGGCCTTGAGGGTGGTCAAGAAAAGCTATTTTCTCCTCAGCCACATTTGCACTTGCCTGTGCTTGACTGTTGTTGAATTTTGCCATTATTATTCACTTTACCAAAAACATCCGACACTCAATTCTCCAGCTGGCCAATTCCCACTCTTTCCTGAATGAGTCAGGATAAGTCAAGATGTATCTCCCATTATGCTCCCACACCCAGTAACATTTCTCAGTTCTTACCCTCATTTATTTGGTTACTTCTGGTTCTCTCTCATTCTACTGAGCCATGTATCTGCCCTGTGCCTTTGGGCCCTGCCTTTAATTTCTCGTACCTAGCAGGACAAAGGTTCTTGCACATAGTAAATGTTCAACACATTTAGAATGAGTGAATAATTAAATATCATTCATCCCACATGTAGGAGACAAGTGGAAACAGCTGATGATCATTTAGTATCCCATATGCATCTGTGAAACTGGTAACTTACTCATCCTCAGCCTACTGAGACAGTTCTCTTTTAATGAAACTTGACATCTGTTTGTACATACCCACACCTCTGGGAAGGAGCTTCAAAGGCAACTGCCCCCCAAATCAAGCTACCTACTATGAATCACCTCTTGGTTTCCAGGCAAGTAAATTCCACTGACTTTTCCTAAGGACGCTGCGATGTACAATACAGAAAAAAAAAGGTGAAGACATTCACCCTTTCATTGTACCTTCTGCAAAACACGAGCCAGTTTTCATGAGAAGCATTTGCCTTTTGGCTGGCTCTCAGATACGGTTCTGTTTTTTAGGGAGCTCAAGTCTAGTAGGAAAGATCTAGAAAAAATGGTGATTTTGAAGGAGAGAAGGAAGGGTCCCGGTAGCACAAATGAAAGGCAACTACAGATTTTATTCAAATATTGTAATTTCAAGTTTGATTGTTGAACCTTGTAACTTGCCCTTTATTCTTGCCTATTTTATTTTTTTCTCTGTCATGACTAAAATCTAAAATTCAGGTTCTATAGAAATCACAAAGAAAATTTTTACCCAGATTTCTTTACCCAGCTTGTCAACACCCTTTCCAGGAATTGAGTCATCTGAATGCTGAGCCAGACCTTCTGCAGATACAGTTGTGTTTGTCCTCTGGTCTCCACACAAAACAGTGTACATATATGGTTGGGAGGTCGCTCTGTGTTAGTGACTGCAAGAGGGTGGGAGGCATAACACAACTGGGGGAGCAAAGTAGGTCTACATGTTGAACTCCTACAGGACACGGAAGAGACTTGGAACTAAGTGATAGCTTCTCCTGCTGGGACTCAGCCCTTCCTCTCTATTCTGTGATGCTGTTTTAACCATGCAGATAAATTTTTCTGTGATTTTAAAGAGATCATGTAAGAAAAAGGAAGATGTTTTTATTTCATTAGAGGCCTCAAGTTTTGTTTTGTTCTGGTCCTGGGGTCAGACTCAGAACCTCAAGCATGCTAAGCAAACATTCTAGCACAACTACATCCCAAGCCCTCTTAAATTTCTATTTTGACACAGGGTCTCATTAATTTCCCCAGACTGGCCTGGAACTTGTAATTCTTCTGCCTCGTCCTCTTAAATACTTGGGAATACAGGGGTGTGCCACCACATCAGCTACATTTTGAATCCTTTAATTTTGTATTTGAGTGTGACCATACATATTTTTAATGTAACATCACTTAGTATTCATTTATGGATTCTTTCAAACACTTCCTGATATCTATTCTGCTAGGCCCTGGAAAGAGAGTGGCAAAAACAAAACAAAAACAAAAACAAAAATCACCCCAATCCTTGCCTTCATTCCATTCAGACACATGATTATCCTTTCTGTACTGAAATTATCAACTGTTTAACTAGGTGGATACTCAATATAAATGAACTGCTCTCCTTTTCAAATTGCATTTTGGAATTCTTTATTAAATTTGTTCATAGAAATGGTGTACTTTCTTTGAAGTCTTTTATGAGAAAGTTACACTGATTCAAATTGCTTAACCTTAGTAAGAATTCATTTGTTTAAAAAAAAAAGAATTCATTTGTTTTACAATGAGTAAATACATCACAGGAGTATGGTGGGGATTGAAGATAATCTATAACAGACATTTAAGCACAGATGAATAAAATGAGATTCAGAAGTTAAGCAACTTCCTGAAGGTTACATAGTCAGTATCAGATGTGTCATTTAGCAGTCGTTACAAAGCAAATCACTCCAAAACTCAGCAGCATAAAATAGTAAGCATGTATTTTGCTCAGAGGACCACAGGTCAAATATCAGATAGATGGTTCTCTGATCTTGGTAGGCTCTCAACATGTTCGGGAGTTGGCTGATTCCATGTGGGACTAGTCTACCCACAGCTGAAATGACCAGGGTCTGTTTCACGTGGTCAGCAGCTTAGTCAAGGTCTATTCTTTTGGTAGAAGGAACTTTGAGAGAAGGAGAAAGGTAGAGAAGCAATGGCTTCTTGAGTCCTAGACTCAGTAGTGGTGGACCGTTACTTTCTCCTTATTCTGTTGGTCAAATCATGCTACAAGGATGACAAAATTTCAAGGGAAGGGAAAGCTGCAAAGTCACACTGGACTGGGCATGAGTCCAGGAAAGCCATTAACTGGGGCCATTAATGCATTATCTACTGCACTAGGACTCATATGATGGCTGTTTGACTAAAACCCATATTCTTGCCTCCACATTGCACTAACTATAAACACTTATGCAACCAACCTTAGTCGCTCCACACCTTTTCCAATGCCTTGGCTGTTCTAGTTAGATTTACTACTGGATAAACAAAATATGGCCATTCTCAACTCCAAGCAGTTGATCTATCAAAGAACCTTGATTTTTAATTGGCTTTAATAATGAATTTTCCATTAAGAGTATCTTTTTGTATTTTAAAAATCTTTATTAGTACATGTTTGCAGTGTAATATTTAAGCTTGTAGGCCTGATTTATTTCACTTAACATTATGGTCTCAAGGTGCATCCATTTTCCTACAAATGACAGTTATCCTTCTTTATGACATAGTAGTACTCCACTGTATGAATATCACATTTTCTTTATCCATTCATCTGTTGATGGACATGTAGGCTGTTTCCAAAATTTAGCTGTTATGGATAGTGTTGCTATAAACATAGGTATGCATCTATCACTGTGCCTTTAAACCTTTTGGGAAGATACCTTGAAGGGGAATAGCTGGGTCAAATCCAATTTCTGTTTTTAGAATTTTGAGATCTCTATACTGATTTCATAGTGGTTGTACTAGTTTACATTCCCACTAACAATACAAAAATATTCCTTTTTCCTCATAGCCTCACCAGCATTTGTTTTCATTTGATTTCATGATGAAATCCAGTTTTTTCTGGAGTAAGATGGAATCTGTGTTATTTTAATTTGCATTTCTTACTGACCAGAGATATTAAACATTTTTAATGTATTTTTTCACCATTTGTACTTCTGATACTATCTATGTTGGAGACCACTATGAAGCGGCTCTGAGCAGGATTTAAATTAACTAATTGGCTTTCTGTGTTTAACTGTGAGTCTGTCCTAGGCCTCGGCCCCTTGCCTGGCGATGGGAGCTGGTTCACAGTAGGTGAACCTCTATGAATCACTGGTCCTGGCTGAGGCCTAAAGTGGCCTGTGAGGCCAGAGATACCTCAAAGGGCAAGATAAGGCCACAGCTGCAGACACTTGGCTCCAATCCCAATGAACAAGATAGAGACTGCAGCTGCAGAAATCACTCATGCAGTCTCAATCCTACCATAAATGTCAATTGGAGATAGGACAGTTCTACTAAATTGGTACAATTTACTACTTGGAGAAGTCTTTGAGGCGACTCCTAAGGTCTTGCTCATTACCTGCGCTTACCTCAGTTTCCCCACCTTTTGTCCTAATAAAAGTGGGCTAATCCAGAAAAGCTTTTGTCTTAGCCCTGAATCTTGAGCTAACTAAAGGGTTTTGATCCTTCTGGGGCCCTAAAAAATCATACGATTGTCTCTTTTTATTTAATCTCCACTCATTTGGGAGATTGATGATCTAGCTCAGGACCCAATATATCTATTCATTTTTGATTGGATCTTTTGTTTGGGGGGAGCTACTTTTTTTGAGTTCTTCATATATCTTACATATTAGTCCTCTGTCTAGGGTGTAGCTAGTGAATTTTTTCCCCATTATTCATTCTGTTTTTTTCCTTTTTTGTGCAGAAGCTTTTTTTTTTTTTTTTTTTTGGTACCGGGGATCGAACTCACGACCTCACACTTGCCAGGCAGGCGCTTATGCCGCTGAGCTAAATCCCCAGCCCCGTGCAGAAGCTTTTTAATTTACTATAATCCCATTTATTGATTCTGATGTTATTTCTTGTACAGTTGGGGTTCTGTTCAGAAAGTCCTTGCCTAGGCTTATGTCTACAAGAGTTTTACCTATTTTATCTTTCAGGAGATTAAATGTTAAACATTTTGATCTTGGACCCATTTTGATTTTATTTTAGTAGGTGGTGAGAAATGGAGTCTAACTCAATGTTCTGCATGTGGGTAGCCAGTTTATCCAGCATCATTTATTAAAGAGGCTATCTTTCCTTCGACTTAGGCTTTTGGCCTCTTTGTCAAGATCAGATGACTGAGTGTCTCAGTGGTTGGTTTTGTATCCTCTCTTCTGTTTCATCATCTGCACGTATGTTTTTGTGCCAGTACCATCCTATTCTTAATTGCTGCAGATTTGTAATAGAACTGAACTCTAGATTTGCGATGTTTCTTGCTCCCCTCACCCACTCAGGATTGCTTTTACTATTCTGCGTCTCCTGGTTTCATATGAATTTTAGAATTGTTTTTTCTAGTTCTGTTTGGTATGGTGTTGGTATTTCCTGCTGTCCTCTTCGATCTCCTTTTTCAGAGTATTTTAGTAGTTTTGTTTGTTTTTATAGAAGTCTTTCATTTTTTGGTTAGGTTAATTCCCACGTTTCATTTTTCTTGAAGTAGTTACGAATGGTATTGTTTTCCTAATTTCTTTCCTCATGGATTGGTTAATTATTGATGTGTGGAAATAGTATTGATTTTGTATTCTGCTACACTGTTGAATTTGTTTATTACTTCTTGGATCTTGTAAAGGATCATGTCATCTGCAAATAAAGATAGTTTGTCTTCTTTTCCTATACAGATCCCTTTTATTTCTTTCTCTTGCCTGGTTCTCTGGCTAATGTTTTAAGTACTATACTAATGTTTTAAATACTCTTTTAGGTACTATTAAGTATTTTAAGTACTAGTCTAGCATAAACTGGAACCCCAGCTGATCCTCCCTCCTCTGGCCTGTCAGAGGTGTGCTCTTTTAGAATTTTACAATTTTTTAGAATTTTTAAACCTTGTAAGAAAGTCCTAAAAGATGCCCCCCCATTCAGGAACAAAATTCATTTTTCATATATTGTTAGGTTAATTATAAGATCAGTGTCCAAGATAGCTGGACACTGTATAAGATACCTATATTGCTAATACCTCAAGAGTCTGAGGCAGAAAGATAGTCTTAAATTGTGTGTAGTGACCTATAATTTTCTTCCAAAAATTTAATGAAGACTGAATATGAGTTTAACGCTTATAACAATTTGATTCCTAGATTTGGCATACCATTTTATCTAGATTATTTTCCACAGGACTACATCAGGACTCACATTCTACTCCTACGCTACTTCAAACTTGCTTTCTATGAATTCTCTTGGTTTTTATTGATGACAACATTGATTTTGGCATTTAACTATGTGCCACCGAAATTTTTTAATGATTTTTCCATGTGTTTTGATTCATAACCAGATGGTAGGCTTTTGGAGGAGTTTTCCTAACACATCTAGACACTTGCTACAGTCATAGAATCATAAATGCTTATAGTTAAAAAGCACTCTACAGTTTATCAGTGCCAAAGCATTCATTGTGCTTGCATTTTACTTTTAAAACTTTTCTGCGGGGCCGGGGATTTAGCTCAGTGGCTTAAGTGCCTGCCTGGCAAGTGCAAGGTCGTGAGTTTGATGCCTGGTACAAAAAAAAAAAAAAAAAAAAAAAAAAACCCATAAAACTTTTCTGCTTAGATCACCTGCCAAGGATGGGAAATGCACTGTCTCCCTAAGGAGCACATTCTATTTTTGGAAAACTTCAACAGACAACAAAATTTTTGCCCTTTTATTCTCCCCTATGGATATGAATATGCCCATCATAGTACAAATCACCTTCTCCCATGTAACAGTTTTCAAACATCTCCAAATAACTGGGATTCCTTCTCCTGGCTAAATAGTCCCAGATTATCTATTCTGTTTGTTCTCTCTCTCTCTCTCTCTCTCTCACCTATTTCTTTTATGTAGCATATTTTGAGTTCCTGTGTTGAGTGTTCAAAAAAATCAATTGTGTTTTCCTTTGTTTTTGAAGCAGGTTCCTCAAAATACTCCTCATCTACCTCATAATAGCTTTTCTTTTGAGGATCTCTCCTTTCTTCAAACCTACCTAAAAATAAGACACCTCCTTGTTATTTTCAAAGCAATTTTTTATGCCAAAGCTTTTGCTTCCAAGCACTATAGAAAGAAAAATCAGTAAAAATTTAAAAATCGCTGAGGTTAAAAATCTCTGAGTTTAAAAAAAGTTATTTTATTTAAAGAGAAAAAACAAAACAAAACAATAAAGGGTAGCAACAATACAGAATTCCAAGGAAAAACGGAAAAGAACAACAACAACAACAACAAAAAAAAAACTAAGAAATTATTACTTGACTAATTACATACTGACTTCTTGGAAATAGTTGTTCAAATTACAAAGTTAAAACATGTAAAGTAGACATTCAAACAGTGACACTGTTAACAGTTCTGCTCCACGATCTGACAAAAACAGCAATATGGCCATCTATCATTACCCACTCGAATATACATGCAATTATATCAAAAGGTAGAATTAAACACAACAAAACAGAGCAAAGCGGATCACAAGAAAGCAATGTAAGAGACAAAAATTTCAAAACTAGACAATCGGAGATATTCACTCTCTATCATATTGACTCTTGTTTTCTTCCAAATAGTTGTCCATATTGTCACATATAGGGAATTCACATGAAACAACCTAGTATGGAATTGATCTGAGCAGGATGAGGAGGGCATTTCAGGTCTTCAAGACCAGACATTAGGGAAGCCAAGAATGGCTGTGATAGTGTCTCTTATTCTCCTCAAAACAGCTGTCCATACCTTAATGTGTGTTGAACTTAAACAAGGCAAAGCAAACTAAGATAATTTTGAACAAAAAGTGATAGTTTTGCTGGACTTCACATCATAACATTATGGAATCAGCACTGGGTACTGTAGTGTTTCTTTTTCTTCAAAGTAGTTGTTCATTTCAACATGTGTTATATAGTTGGTTCTCATAAACTGTTTATAAGCTCTACACATGCATGAGTCTCTACATGTATATCTATCATTTTTGTATTAGCAGGAAAAACAAAACAAAGCAAGATAAAACAAAACAATTCCTAGAAAAGCATGAGGCAGAAAAGTCACATAAAACTGCAATACAAGGTGATCTACAATGGTTACCATGGTGTCTCAGCAGTGTATAACAACATTAATAAAAATGAAGCATTGGAGACATTATAAGACTTCAAAAGCAAGTAATAATCAAACCAGAGTAGGTATCTTAGTGAATCTTGTCATCTTCAGTGCAGTTGCCTACACACTTAGACTTGATGCTATCAATCATAACAGATTTAAATAAAATCAGTCAATTCAAAGTAGCAATCTAACAAACCAGATTCAAATAAGATCAGTCATAATTAGACAGTATAAGTTATAAAAGGTTTCAGATTAAGTTGATAGGAAAATTAGGGATGATTACCATAATATGTCCTATTATTTTTGGGATAGCTGACCATGTCCTTAAGTCTAGTGTAAGTAGACAAACTGGAACAGCACATAATCCATCCAAGCAGAGTGGTGAGAATAATGTAAATTTTAAATCTTGTTACCCCATTAACAATATCCTCTGCCTTCCTTTATTAGACAATTCTTCCCCTTTCACTCCCATGGGGTGCACTGCTTGTTTTGGGTCCCACTGCCTCCCTATATAGAGCATCTCAATGGACTCTATCTCCTGATCTCCTCTGCTTTGTTTCTCTCTGTTAATATTTCGAGGCCCTCTATACTAGAGATCATAGCCAATTTTCTCTGCCTCATTTCTGCTATTCTATTTTTCTGCCATTGATAGTCTATTTTTCTCTTCCACTCCACTGTCTGCCTCGTTCACTGAGGCCTCTCTGCCACTGTTCCTGAAATGCTTATATTCTTGTTCTCTCTCTCTAGAATGTCCTTCAGTATTTTTTGTAGGGTTGGACTGGTGGTCACAAATTCTCCTAGCTCCTCCTTGTCATGGAAGCATCTTGTTTCTCCATTAATTTCCAGAGAGAGTTTTGCAGGATACATCAATCTGGGCTGGAGATTGTTTTCCTTCAGCGCTTGAATTACTTCACTCCAAGCTCTTCTTGACCTGATGGTCTGTGTCGAGAAGTCTGCCATGATTTTGATGGGTTTTCCTTTATAGGTGATCTGTTTCTTTTCTCTGATGGCTTTTAATATTCTGTTCTTATATTGCATTTCTGGGATCTTGATTATTATGTGTCTGGATGTAGCTCTGTTTGGGTTGTAGGTGGCTAGAGTTCTGTATGCTTCATACCTCTGCATATCATTTCTTTTTTCTATGCTTGGGAAATTTTCCTCAATAATTTCTGTGAATAGCCTTTGTAATTCCTCTGATTTGATTCCTGCTTCTTCATTCACATACTTTATTCTTAAGTTATAAATCCTCTTGTCATCTTCCAGTCTTTGTATCTTTACTGCCTGCTCCCTTGTTATTTTTAAGAGATCTTCCCTTTCATGACCCCACATTACAAGCCTGTGTTCAATTTTTGATAGTTTCTTTCAAGCAGTTTTGCCAGCTTTCTATGGAGTCTTTAGTTTCCTGATAATCTTTTTGAATCTGCCTCATGAATTCTAGGTTTTTTCTGAATTCTTCATTAAATTTTTCTCTCCATTTTTGTTCCTCCATTCTTCTGTCTGAGTCTTCTTGAGAGGTGCCCAGCCCTTCTTTTATTAATCTACTTATCTCTTGCTTAATTTGAATTAATATTTCAGTTTTGGTCCCGCGTACAAGGTCCTGAAGATCTCTCTTTATGTCCACTACTGCTGTGTTAGATGTTGCATTTTTGCTGGCCTCAATCTCTTTTGTATTTACCTCTCCTGGACCAATGTTCTCAGGGTTGGGGGCTGGGAGTTTTTTCTTATTTCTCCCTTTCGTCATGTTTTTGGTTCCTTCCATACAAGTGTACAGTGTAATTCCCAGCCCCTTTGCTTGTTGGTTAAGGCTCCTCTAGAGGGTGCAGGCTAGGAGCTTTTGCCCTCTTCAATAGACTATCACAGATTAGAGTGTAAGCATGGGCAGTGTGCGCTGGCTCCTCCCCTCCAGGCCAGTCAAAGTTTGCAGGCCTTAACTGCTTCAGTGTGCACCTATCTCAGGGAATTAATTTGCAGCGACTCACTGGGTCCCCGCCAGGGGCACGGCCTAGTCCAAGCAGATTCCACCAATCCACTTGGCGAGGGGAGCAACCAGCTGAAGCCACTTCCTTATGGAGTTAGGGCTGTCCTGCCCAAATCCAACATGTCAGCCAGTCGGTTTCCCCTTTCCCGTGGGAGGGTCTTATTCCCATCAATCACCGCGTGTTGGTGCCAGTCCCAGAGAACTGCTGGGCTCCCCGACCTCTGACTTCAGCATGACTGTGTGGGAATTCACTGTGCCTCTTGGTGGGTCACATGCAGGGCCAATCTGGGCAAGCTGCATGCAGGACTGTTCAGGTCCGCGCTCTGGCGGCTCACGCCAGTCACTTCGGCACAGATCCCTTGTTCAGGTTGGACAGGAATTCAGGCAGCTTGAGGAGGGCACCGTTGCTCGCTGATCTTATCTTCACTAATGGTAGCCCAGGACCTCATATTTCAGCAGTTTTTGCACTTTAGTTTCTTCCTGGGTTGTGAGAGCCCATCTCTCTCTGTTTGGGTCTCTCCAGGGTGTTTTATTCTGGCATCTGAGCTGTCTCTCTCAGAGAGGGTCCCTCTCCTGCTACCTACCGGTCCGCCATCTTTTTTTCCCTCCTCAAATCTCTGAGTTTTTAAATTTAAGTTTCCGAGTCTTTCATTTTTTTACTTCTTCTGAGGTCAAGAAGACACTGGTTGTCAGTTCACCATTTAAATGTCATTTAATGTCCTCTAAAGTGGAACTCACCAACTTATCCTTTCCATTTCTGATACCTTCATATGGCAGAAGGCCATATAAATCCATTCTTTCAAGAAAACACCTCTTAGAATGTAATTCAGGTGAAACAAAAAGTGCTTCCATGGCTGTTGTTATTTAAAAGTTTGTAGGCTGCAAAAATTTGACTGGATTTGTCTTACTAAATCTGGCCTCTATGGATTTGTTTTGTCAATATCCTTTTGACATTTTCATATACCCCTCTTAACTTTGCTATTTTCTGGACATTTATTGATCAAGTATCTTCACCAATTCCAAAGGGAGGACAAATATAGGACAAAAACTAAAAAACAAAGGTGGGAAGGGTGTACAAAGGCTAGAAACAGTAATTTGGGAGTCACTACTTAGCAGACTGAGATATTGGGAGAGAATAGAATATCTCATTTGGACAATTTAAAGAAAAGAGAAATGGGAAATGTAACATCTGTATTTGTGGAGCAAGTGGTGAAAAAGTGAGAACAGTAGTTGAAAAAAAATTTTAAAAAATGAAGTAGAGACAGGCAGCAAAATACAGCCTTTCCTGGATCTGGAATTGAGACACCTGGAAAACAATGTGGTGAAGAGAAAATAAATAAATAAATAAATAAATAAATCTTCCAGATCTCCTGCAATTAGAGAGGAACTGATAGGAAAACTAGGAACTTTAGAGAAGTTGGAACAATGAAGGACAGGACAGGGAAAAGAACAAAGCAGTCTGGAAAGCTCACCACACTCCTGGGGAAGGAGACCTGTTTGGGTTGAGATAAACCCAGAGAGGGTTGGCAGCTCCAGGGAAAACAACAGGCCAGACCAGCAGCATTAGCCCCTAGTGGCTATTGTAAACTGTGAAATCAGTGTGGGATTTTACTCTGAAAGTGACTCCTTCCACAGGCAGGCTAGAACTGGAGAAGAAATCCAGCATAGCCCCCACCATGCTTGAAAGGATTTAATTGGAAGCCATTTTGAAAAGGGGTTATCGGTTTAAAATGGAACTGTGGAACAACTACAGAAAAACTTACTTCAGGGTTCCTGGGGTTACTCTCCCACAGTGACTAGATAAAAGACAACTGCGAGAGTCCAAAGAAGAGTTTCACAGTAAAGATGCATTACTATCAAGCCAGAAACAAACTTGAATGTTTAAAAATAATTGGAACTTAAGTTTAGCAAAAGGGTCTGGTCTTTTGTCAGAAATCTATAATTTAAGGAGTCTTTTAATGTGTTTATTCCCACCCCTAGGTCCTTTAACAATAAGATACAACTAGGAATGATGAGAAAGCAAAAGGGAAGAAGTTACCAGAACCTGGCGAAGTTAAAATTGGCCCTCTAAAGTAAGCATTTGACAAATACCATTTTGAAGGGCTGTTTCCTGGTATATGCAAGGCCACTTTTCTGGCACTTTCTTCCTACCATGGGAAGCCAGGCACCTGGGCATGGTACAGTGTGACAGACTTCCTACTCAGAAGTAAAAACCCTTAGGTCACATTTTCAGCTGTGTATTATTGTGGAATTCCCCAAGATGTCTAACATGAAAGATGACCTAATTTATTTGGTCCCATTACTACTTGCTCAATATGCCTTAAGAATTTACAAATACAAAAGAGATGACACTCATTAGAGCATAGCATGCCATGCTGTGGAAAAAAATAGTTACTTAAACCCTGAAAAGTCTACTGAGTTTTCATTTTTCTCCTGAATATCATTTGATAGATAAATATGTTCTCTTTACTATTTTGCATAGTGATTCCTAGATCAAAGTAAGATAGAAACTTTTTCTTAATAGGTAAAAATTAATTGAAGAAAAATTGCTAGACATTATTAAAGAAAATGAGATGAAACATGTGATCACAAAGTGTTTTAAGCACAAGTCCATGAGCAAAGCAATCTCATAAGTGCTCTTTAAAGTTTAGTAAAAATTTAAATCTATCCATAAGAATTGGAAAGATACTTCTTTAAATATTTTTTGTCCTAGTCATATCACAGTTTTCACAGATGCACTGACTTTATTTCACTTGGTTAAAGATCAGTGATCTTTACAAATTATACACACAGAAGAGCCTGCAGGGGAGTGGGGATTGCCCAAGGGAGCCAAGTGCCTGCAGCTGAGCTGAGACTGCTCCAGGAGCTGAGGGTACAGGAGGTGATTCGCCACACACACAGAGGAAGCTTTGGAACACCACTCAAACCAAGGAAATAAAGAAAAATGACAAAAGGAAAGACCATAAGGCAGGCTCAAATCTCCAGCCCATCCCAAGAAAGCCTAGGAGCTATGTACATAGAAGAAAATAGAAGCCATACACCTGAAATGACTGAAATGATATCAACTGAAATAAAGAAGCAACTAGAGGAAGCTATGGAGAAATCAAATCAGAAATAATTGCCCAGGTAAAAGAAGAAATGATAAAAGTAGTGAAAGAAATAGTAAACACATCTAGTGAAGACAAAGCTAAAAAATTAGAGGAAGAAAGCAAACAGATAGAATCCCTGAATGAACACTATAAGAAACAAACAGAATGCATAAATCAGATTCAAAGAGATATACAGGAAATCAAAAATTCTATTGAAAGCTGTCAAAACTGCTTCAATGAAAGTGAAGATAGAATTTCAGACCTCAAAGATAAGATCACAACTAGTGAACAGGAAAGGAAAGATCTTTTAAAAATAACAAAGAATCAGGAAATAACAATTCAACACCTGCAAGATGATGCAAAGAAAAATAACATAAGATTAATAGGGATAAATGAAAAAGAAGGGGACAGCCCAAATGATATCAAGAGGATATTTACAGAAGTAATAGCTGAAAACTTCCCAAATATGAGAATGGAAACTGACATTTGGATTAGTGAAGCATATAGAACTCCAAATAGC
>PVJX010015736.1:0-42030 GCA_004027295.1 Dolichotis patagonum
CATACAGAGCTCAAAATTATTCCCACTAAAAATCTCTAAGCCCAGTTGCTCAATTAGTAAATTTTATGGAATTTACTAGTATGTTCAAAATTGAACAAAACAACAAACAAGCAAAAATCTCATGCCTACTTTTTTAGAAAACAGAAATATAAGGATTAACTCCCAAATCACTTTCTAAAAGATCAGAATAATCTTAATACTAAAACCAAAATAATACAAAAAGAGGAAACTACTTGTCGAATTTCCTACACACATAAATCTTTAGCAAAACAAGTGTAGAAATGCATAATGAAAATAAAGCAATAGGTAGGTTATATTCCAAGAACATAATGTTGGCTTAACATTTAAATATTCAATGTAATTCATTATAACAGAATAAAAGAAAAACACTATAATCATTTCTGTTGCAAGCAAATGCATATGGCAACTTTTTTAAGAGTAAGGTATGGAGGCTGGAGGAGCCAGTGATCCAGGGCCTTTGCTTTAGCCTCTTTTATTACACACAGAAAGGGACTCTCCCTCTTGAGAGCTGTTGTGACTTCACTGCTATTTTAGGTTCTGAGATCTCCGATTTGGCCACTGGCCCTTTCCATTGCCTAGGTGCATATTTTTGGAAAAGGTTTTTTTTTTTGTCTCTTTGTTTTTGTCAAGGTGATATCTCTGAGAATTATAGCAAAGCCTCACATTCAAGGCTGAGTTAGCAAAAGAGGATATAGCTACATGTTAGTGTAGAGTAATAAACTATACGTGTGCTTATTTATGTGTAAGTGTGTGAGTGTCCAGGTGTGAGTGTATTTTACATGCTAAGTGACTTTTCTGTTACGTAGCTCCCTCCCCATGTGATTTCCTTTACTCCTATCTGGAGCTAAGCACAAGTGAGCTGGGGGGCTGTGGTTCTAAGCCAGCCAGGCTGCTCCTCAGTTCCAGCTTCTCTCAGCTCCTCCCTCTAGCAGGATTTGCTAGAAACCTCACATAGGCTCTTACCTTTCCCTGCCTGTTCCCCATCTTGCCCTACACCACTACGAGCAGGAGAAGGGTAAGGATACCCACTAGCATTTCCACTCAAAATTGTACTTGCAGTCTTAGCAGGCGCAAAAGGCAAAGGGGGAGAAGGCTTATCTTTTAAAAAGAAAGTGAAACACTTTGCAGGAAACAACCATATCTACTGAATAGACTTCTCAGGATTCTATATGCCTCCCCTCAAAAAAGTCAAGGATATAAGGTCAATAAACAAAATCAATTACATTTCCACATATTAGCAACAAATTATTGGAAATCATAATTTAAAATAATACCACTTATCAGACACATGAAATCTTGATGAATAAATTTAGGAGAATATGTGCAGAAATGATTTAGACAACAACAAAATATTGCATAGAAAAATCAGAGACCAAAGGAAATGGAGACACACACCACCACACCTGTGGAGGAATGACTCTGCATTATTTAGATTAACAGATAACAACCCCTCCTCGCTGATCTAGATTTATCCTTCCCCAAACACTGTAGCTCCCTGTACCTGATAGCAGAGTTTGTACGACAGTGCACAAGGTCCTCCACGACCTGGGCTGCCTGCTTCTCTCTACAGTGCCCAGTGAAATACTCATTTTTATCGTAGGGCAAATTTCTTCTCATCAAAAGCCAGCTTTGATCCTGCTCCACCAGCTTTCTGAGCTACCCAGGAAGATCTCAGCACTGCCTGGGTTAAGCTCAGTGGACCTCGCTACCCTTTCCCATTCAATATGGCGGAGCAGTTCATTTGACAGCCCCTTTCTCCTCAGAACAGCCTGCAGGCTTTGCCGTGAAGGCAGGCACTGTGTCAGGTTCATTTCTGTACCCTCGCGGCTGCACCACGTGTTGGCACACAGTAGGCATTTGAAACATCTGAATGAGTCACTGATGGAGTCTGACTGATTGACTAGCTGGAAGAGAATCGCAGTTCTGTCGAGGATGAAACACCCCAAACAAGATGAAATTTAGAGTTGAATAAGATACCTTCTCTAAGGTTGGTTAAAATAAATACAAAAAAGGAGATTTCATGACAGAAAGAATTATTAAACATTTTCATTCGGGCTCCCTTTTCATTTTGGCATTGCTTGTGAGCTAAGGCAGCTCTGAAGAAATTATGTTTGACCACAAACCCCACAAGTTATGCCTAGTTTTCCATAGAAAGTATGAAAGATGATTTTGGTCATTTACCTGCAGCCTCACCTAGCTCTTTCCTAAATTTCCCTCTCCCACCTCTATTCCTTCCCTTTCCATACTAGGCAAGTTAAAGTGTTTGCAAGAACCAACTAAAGAATGCCCTGAGACACACACCGGGCCCAGTAACATCACCCTACTGCTGGCCCACCCCGCACAGACCATCGAGAGCACACTGTGTCTCTCCACTCCAGAATCTGCTGCTCCCTTTCTAGAACCCCAGTTCTCCTAACTTTTTTTTTTTAACCTATAAGTTGGGATGTGTGTGTGTCTTCTTACCATTGTTTCCACAGTTCCCCGAAATCACTCTAGTACAATTGTCCCAAACAGAAGCGTTTGGGAAGTTCATAAGAATGTTCCGTGTCCAGAGAGAAACACATTAGTGCTACATTACTTTGATGTATTTAATCATTCGAAAATACCATTTTACAACAAAGTCTGCCCTATAGAGAGCTGTGTAGAAAATACAACAAAGGTAAAATAAAAGCAGGAAAATACTTGAAAAATCCAGAAGTTCCTGCTTCAGCCATGGAGTGTAGAAAAGGTTGGCAAAATTATGACACGGGGCAAAGCCTGCCCTTTGGAACAGCTGTCTTCTCCTTTCCCTGTCATGACAGTTTGTCTTCATGCTGTCTTATTTTTCCCACCCTCCCAGTTTCCTTCCAGGAAATAATCTGGTGACTCTTCACACAGAAACTACTTAAGTTGTAATAAGAGTTCATAAATTTCCTCTCCTCGTTTGCCCCGTAACAAAGGACAGAAGTCTTTCCAACTCCACATTGGATTGAACCAAAAAAAAATTATTTCTCTGAAATAAAAGGAGAGGGTGTGGATTTATTTCTTTTATAGGGAGTTGGAGCATGAATAATTGGTAAGGAAATATTCTTAGCCAAAGAAAAGTACTCAGGGCCACTTTAGTTTTTACTAAAAGCCAAGTAGTCGATGTTCTACTGAAGATGCAGCACAGGCCCTAATTTAAATTCATACATTTTGACAGAAATTAGTACAGGAAGGAATAGCAACAATATAGAATTCGACTTCCACTTGCCTTCTTGTCTGCTAATATCCCAAGATCTTTTCTGTCATACTATAAAATCATTGGTTTCTGTGCCTCCTCCTTGGATAACAGATGGTTTTTTCCTTCCCGAGTGTGTTAGCATTCCCTTGTTCTCCCTTGTTTTAAATTTTTCCTTTGTCTTTTCACTTCACTTGTCAAGGTCCCTTAAACCCTATCATTATCTCCTAAATTATTTCCCATTCACTCAGCAACCAACTCCTGAAGATACAATAATTCAAGTGTACTAACTGCATTCAATTAGTCTTATAGTACTACAAGGAAAACCACAGCAACTGCAATCTAATTTTTACAGCTGCCGCTGTCCTGTGTATTATTTAGTAAATGGTGTTAATCATGTGTAATTCTTTCCTGTATAACTCAGGAGTAAATTGCTGGGAAGAAATGGCCTGCCTGAATTATCAGTTCCACTAAAGTTGTCAACTCATACTTCCTAGAAAGTTCCAGACGTAGTGTAAATAAAATGATAAGTAATGAGGAACAAGGAAGAATATATTAT
The DNA here is from genome assembly GCA_004027295.1 of Dolichotis patagonum. Lineage (NCBI taxonomy): Eukaryota > Metazoa > Chordata > Mammalia > Rodentia > Caviidae > Dolichotis > Dolichotis patagonum. The sequence goes on from PVJX010015736.1 coordinate 3,780, forward strand.
AAAATACATTCTTGTAATTGGGTTGTCAATATTCCCCTCTTTAATCACCTGATGAAGAATAGAATAGGAAGCAAACATAGAGAACAAACAAAGAAAGTTAATAAAACTCTTCACAGTAACGCAGCATCCTAATCTGCGAAGCAGCCTGAGCTCAGAGGACAAGTGGTGGGAGAGTGCTGGTCATGGCAGGCCATCCAGTGGGCCTACTGTGCACGCAGCCACAGTGGCAGCAAAGTAAAGCCCTTCACCATCAACCCCAAAGTATAAATCAAAGCGATGAGACTAAGATTTAATGGAAGTTTTGCCTTATTTGCTGATCAAAACCGATCTCATCATTTGGGAAAATCACAGCACTCAGCATGGACTGCCGAGTCCTGGATATTTTATTTCCCTAACTTTCCCTCCTTGCATCACACAGACACCTGCCTTTACCCAGATTCCTCTCATCCCCATTGCCTACACTTCAGTGGCCTGGTGTTCCTGCTGCTCCTCCATTACACTAACCACGTCCACTTCCATCTCAGAGACTCTGTCCTCATCATTGCTCCCAACTGTGTATGGTTCTGGGCAGGGTGGTTCCCATGTCTCACCCCACCCAACAGCAGCCCCTCATACATACTGCATAGGTGAAGTAAAGTAGAAACCCCTAAGTCTCCCCACGTGTGCTCTTTTTACCTTCTCTATGATTTATCTGGTGAAGTCTGTTTTATTCACTGCTATATCTAGAACATCTAGAACAGTAAATATAAGTTGAATAAGTTCATAAGTTAATTAATAAATACTGGTATTGGTTTACATATTTCTGTCTTTCTATAAATTCATAGAACCTTTGTCTTGCCCCCAGATGACTCCACATACAAAAAATTTCTACACAAATGTCATGGTGAACCTAATGGCATGAGATCAGAAATAGCTGCCTAAGATTTCCATCAATATTTGTCTTAAATGTGGGATAAGAAATGTTATATTTCCTGAGCAAAAGGAAACCTTGAAAGAAAATTCAGATGAAAGAAGTTGGGTTTTTGTTAAAACTGTACCTCTTATTATCTCTGTTTAATCTTTCCAGTGTGATACTTTACTGCCATTTGAACCTGCTCTTGGATCAGGCTTCTTTCTTTTTTCTTGCCTCAGATGTCAGTGAGAACCTGAATAAGAAACAGATGTATATTTTACTCACAAAATTTCCAGAACTTCATCATCATAACCACTATTACTGTCATTTTATCTGTGGTTGTATCAGATTTCTCTTTTTTGGAACACAATAGTCAATATCCACAATTTAAAGGAGAAGAGATTCAATTTAACTTATGGTTTCAAGGGAGTTAGTCCATGGTCCACTCGCTCCAAGCCAGAAACATGGCAGAAGGGTGTGCTGGAGCAGAGCACAGCCAGAAAGCAGAGGATGGAAAGAACGCTGAGAGGCAAGGACTAGAACTACATACAGTACTCAAGGTCCCACCTCCATGACCCACCCAGAGACACTCAGAAGTATGATTTACTAATCCACTAAGCAGCTCCAAAGACAACTAGGTTGACACACTGAAGCTTAACCACATTTCACCCCTTGACTGCCTAACACTGAACCATATTTCCTTAAACCATAATTAAACTCTGAGCAAAGACAAGTTCATAATTCTAACATGATACAATTGGCCTGCATGCAACTTCAAAGGCAATAATATCATCCCCAAAGTCTCAACAATTTTAGCATCTTTCAAAAGTTCTAGTAAAATTCTCTTCTGGGACTCAAAGTGAAATTTAAATTATGAAGCTCTATATAAAATTTAAAAAGCTACATAGTCCCAAGATACAATGACACAGGATATACATTCTCATTTAAAATGGAAGAGTAGGGGGATGGAAAAGAATTGGGCAAAATCAAGACCAAAATTTAGAAGGATAAACATTAACTCTTGTAGCTGCATCTCTAGCAATCAGAGGCATAGATGGCAAGATGTGAGTTCCAAAGGGTTTGGGTGCCCAGCCCTATGGCCTTGGTTATTGCTGGTTGTATCCTACTTAGGCCTCTCTATTGGACTAGCTCCACTCACATACCACATTGAATGGTCTCAGTATCTCCACCATCCTGGAATTTCCAGTGTGCCTTCAGTTTCATTCCCATAGTTTTTTTCACTGCCTTCTCAGGGCTTCCATACCTTCTTTTGAAATCTGGGTGGAAGTCTTCATGACTCCACAACTCTTGCACTCTGAATAACAGTAAACCAGTATCAACCTCTGCTGTCAGTGGAAGCAGAATACACAGTTGATATTGTAATCTCAAATACTGAGTATGGTAATCCAAGTATTGTAATCTCTTTCTCTGTCTTCCTCACAATCTAAAAGATTATATTTATAATCCCATTGAGATTATATTGGAATCCTGGCAAGTTAATTCCATTCTACCACCTCCAGTGCAACCCATGGCAGCAAGAGTAAAGACATGTTCAAAGTTAAGGGCAGCCTATGGGGTCCTAAATCCAATCCCTGTGAGAATGTGCAGACAAAGGCCCTGATCCAAGGCCTCTCACAGAGAGGGGGTGGCTTGAGGATGAGTGATAATGAGGATGGCAGGAATTACATCAGTAACTAGAGCTAGCTAACCAGGTAGGGAGAAAAGCATCCTTGCAAAATGCAGGGAGAATGACATGAAGAAGGATCAATCTGCATAATACAATTAAGATAACATTTAAATAGTTTTAGGAGGCTTTTGCTTCAGTTTGTGATATGTAAACTGTTGTGCCCTGGGGAGTCATAGCTTCTTGCTTTGAGGTTCCTACCCAGCTAGAGCATTCCTAGAGCTGATGGCTCTACCATCCTGTCACGCTCATCTTTTACAGAGAGTATGTGTGAGGAAACAGGACTGTCTGGTGGCTTTAGAGATTACATACCAGTACCTCAACTAGCCTTATTTGCAATGCTTAGAGCCAACTGAAGACAGAAGGAAATACCAGAGTCAGTTCTGTACATATCAGTGCATGGAAACAAGCCTTGATATAATCAGTGTTGCAGCAAATGCCCTGCATTCAAGGGGAGTCGCTCAAATTCTGTCCTACAGGCTGACACTTTTGCACCCTGAGCCACGATGGCTGGTGTCCTGCTGATTTCCCAGTTGCCCTAAAGGCATCTTTCTTGTTGTTCCTGTGTATGATATTTAGTTTCTTGTTCATAATGCTAACCTGTTCTGCAACCACATCTCCTTTTGCCCCAATTTTACATGAAGTTCCTTTGCAGTCAAAATTTGAGTTTTTCAAATTTTTCTGTCCTGGCCTGTTTCTTTCCCTAATTCTAACTATAAATCTAATTAAAAGCAGCCATAGGTACCAAGATCACAACATAAACTTTGGGTTACTTTGAAATTTCCTTGGTCAGATCCATTATCTCACCACTCTTAATCTCAACATCCCATGAAATCTAAGGACATTAACAAAATGTAGACAAAAATTTTTTTCAAAATATAGCACAAAGTCTCTAATCCAATGTCAGTGAAGTCCTTGTTCTCCACTGAAACCTCATAAGATTAGCCTTTACTGTTTGCATTCCTATAAGTATTCTGTTCCTCTGACCACCAACCAGAATAACCCATCAGGCTCTGCTTATAACATTATGCGGGTTCTCCACGTTGCTTCTCCAACTTTTCCACCCAACTCCCAAAAGCCAATTCCAAAGTCGTCTAAACCAGGTCATCAGGTACAATCAGACCAATAACCCCATTCCCAATACAAATTTCCTGTGTATCAGTCACTTTCCCGTCACTAGAACATGGTATCTGACACTACAACTTAAGGAGAAAAGGTTTGTTCTGGCTTGTGGTTTTACGTTGTTTAGTTGGTTCCATGGCAGAAACATCATGATGGCAGGGCATGGTAGACGACAGATGACTGACTGATGGCACAGAGCATTTCTAGAGAGGAAGGGGCCAAAGATCCAAAATCTGCTTCCATGAACCACCCAGAAACACCCACAAATGTTCTTTACTAATCCTTCAAGTGAATTCTAAGCCAATTGAGTTGACACAATTAAACTATACAGCAGTATAGGGAGTTGAACCCAGGATCTTCACACTAAGGTACATCCCAGCTTTAAAAATGATTTTTTAAAATTACAAGCTAGGGTCTCATTGTGTTACTCAGGCTGGGCACAAACATGGAATCATTCTACCTCAGCTTCACAGAGCGCTAAGATTCCAAGCAAGTACTACCATGCCCAACTTTCCAGAATTGTTTTGCATGTAGCATCTAAAAGTCTAATGTATTCACTTTTAACCTCAGTTCTGCATCTGACTAGACTTGGTTTTAAGGTAACTTTATCTCAAAAGATCAAATTTAACTAATTGACCCATTCTCTACTGCAAATACATTATTGTGCAAATTAATGCAATTTATTTATTATGCAGTTTTAAAAATTAAGACTGAATGTTCGCTCTTATTATGGTTAAAAATAAAATGCAATGATTTAATGATCAGTGGTTAGAGATCAAGTTCCATACACTATTGATTATTCACTCACCAATTCTTTCACTTTAATTGGCATTTTAGGTACAAGTCACATTGATAAAGCTATTTGTTTGAGACTTACATGGTAGTACATGTGCATTAACTAAACCTATTTAATTTGGTCAGAGTGTGGCTCAAACATTATTTAATCCTCATTACATTGTGCTTCTTACATTGTTCCAATGCTTGAGATAAACTGCTTCACTCAGAAAAATTTGTGATGATAATGCTAGATTAACATTCATATCTTGTTTTTGCCAGCATTTATCTGACATAATATTTATTGCCAAGTTGTCTTTCTCTACTTTTGCAAAAACATGGCTTTAAAAAAAATCCTATTACTGAATGGATTGAATACAAACCAAATATTGTAAGAAGAAAGATGAAATGAAAAGGAAGAAGACTACCAAAAATTAGTTTGTCCCAAAATCTAGATGAATTTTTTCATTATCAACCCTATTTTTTCCTCCAAAACTCTTAACATTCATTCAGTATAATAAAATAGTGCCTTTAATCAGCTTCATAGAGCAAGAAACCTACCCCACTATTAGTAAGGAGTGGTTATAGAATGAGAAAGCACAGCTTTGAAATTATAGGGCTGGAAAGTTTGAATGACAAATACAAAAAAGACAAAAACCTCAGATTCTTTGTTTTGAGTTTCAAAATAGCCACTTGGTGTCTCTAGGACAGAAGGTAATTTCAAAAGTCAAGCTCTTGACTGCACAAGTTAGGTTTTAAGACAAGAAAATATCAAGAGTCAAATCCTGGCATACTTACTACATAAAATGTATGCACCAACCGAGATGAAGAAAATAAAATAATTAAAAATGAACAGAAGGATAACTTTCTCCTTCATTGTAAGGCTTATAACCAGTATTTCCATGACAAAAACGAGTTGACAAGTTTTACATGATAGGGAGTCTTGATTTCAATTTAATGAAGAATGGGAAGCTGTGTAGACCGATGAGTGGAGAAAAGGTGGGACCTACTTGATATGGACTGAACGAAAGAACCTAGCAAGGCTGGTCAGTGCAGGTCCTTCTCCAGAGCATTTCTCCTGCTCACGTGTAGGCAGGAGCTGCCTGGGATACGACCCTAAAGGGAGAAGGGAGAGATGAACCTTCCCAGTTTCATGACTTGTTTTGAGGAAGAGGCCTTCTTGTTTCTATAGCTCATTTTGGGGAAGAACATTGGGGCCTATGTTTCACCTTGAGTGAAGAAGAAGAGTGGAGACAGAAGGATAAGGGGAACTCAGAAAGCCCTCACTTCGGCGCCCTTCCTTTCCCCTCCAATGCAGACTACTCACTGTGGCACAGCACCCCACTTTGGAATCTCATTTCTGAGCCCTGACCGATTTAGTTTCTAGTTAAATCATAGTGATAACTCTAAACACTTAAAATTCCTGAAACTTAATTGTTTCATCTCTACAATGAACTCATGTAGATGTTTCTCTATTTTTGTTTTTGTTTTGTTGTGTTTGCAGTATTGGGGAATGACCCTGGGGTCACTCTCCCACCATTTTGTTTTTTTTAAACAGGATTTTGCCAAGTTTCCTGCATTTATTTCAAATTTGGGGTACTCCTGCTTCAGTCCTCTGAGTAGTTAGGATTGCAGGGATGTACCACCATGTCTGACCCAAAGGATTTTATGATTCAGTCAGCTATTAGGTAAAATAGTCCCAGGTTTTTGGCATATAAGAAATGTTCATATGGTCTCAGCAGTTGGCACTTGTCATTCACTGAAGCTTTGTCATGATAGGCCATGACACATCTCTTTGTTGCAAAAGAATGCCCCTCAGTTAAGCTTTTGCTTAGTTTACTTATTAATTTAGATTGTGCTTTATTACTAAGTACTCAGATAGTAGAGGTACCCTCAGGTCAAATTCAGTGTAGCATAATTTGAAACATTAGGATATTATATTTTTAAGAGTGTGATTGTTTGTTTTACCTTATTACTTTGATACTAGCATCAGAGTGGTTTGAGTAGTGGGAGGGAGACAAAGAGTTCATCACTTGTCACCAAAGCCCCTAGGGAAAGGAACAGATATTGAGGATGATTTATGACATTCACCTGGAAAAACCAACATTCTCAAACATTCACTCAAAGTTTCCAAATCGTTCCTCTCCATGATGGCTGCTCACTAGTAAACTGGATAAACAAGTCCCACATGGATTAAAACCACCAGTTCTCCAGTCTTTATAAAACAGGCTTGAAAAGTAGAAAAAAGTCGAAAGACTAATCCTATACAAACAAAATCTGGCTTTGGGGTAGAATATCTACTCGCACAAGGTACACAGGCTGAAGGGTCCCAGACAGAACCTCCTCTTTAGCCTCCTCCCGGGAAAGCATTTTGCTTCAAGGGAGTGCTTGATTCCTCAGGAATGTGCTGCTTTTTATGATTCTTGATTCGATATGCACTTAGGCTAATTTCTAAAGTTAGACATAAATATTCAAGTTAGATACACAAGCTTGGTATGTAGACAAAAGTATTTAAATTAACAATATAAATCTTGCATAATTGTGATGATTAAGGAAAATTAAAATTTTGCTTATAATTACAGGTATTTGAAATTCTTTAAAAGTTGTGTTATTTTTATATAAACAAGCATTTGTTGTATATGTAAGTAAATTCTCTTATATGCATTTTCTCCCTAAAAAGGAGAAATTTAAGCAGTATCATTAGCCTTTTATTATGTGTTAGACAAAATACACACAGAGTAAGGATAAACTAAGTGTTATAAATGTATGGAGCTGTGGCTCAATGCAGAAGCCCTAGGCTCAGTCCCTAGTGCAACACACACACACACACACACACACACACACACCCCAGACTGAAGCGGAAACACTGGTTCAGCTCCTGCTGTACAAGAGGCATGATGATGTGATGATGCACTGGGGAAATATGACATGAAGCTGACAACAGTGCCGCCAGTCCCAGTAACTCTAGGAAGTTTGGAAGAAGGAATCCATGTTTGCCAAGAAGAAAAGCAAGAAGAGGACATTCCAAGCAATGAGGAAAAAAAAAAACCATGAAAGACATCTTCAATGCCTCTTTTTTGGTCAGTGTGGTTTTGAAGTACAGTATCCTCATTAACTGTTTAGTCCATGTCAAATCTCTAAGGGTTATTTCTGTGAACAGTAAATTTGGTAGATTGGATTTTGACTTTAATAAGAACCTCGTGTTAATTGGATAGCTTGCCAAGAGAAAGTCCAGAGAGAAAGTAAGGCGAAGAACCCTGGCATACATTAATCCAGCTCAGGAGGGAGTTCCAAGATTGGCAGTCATGGGAATCTGCTCAGCACCCGTCCCTGTTTTGCTCTGCACAGTTCCTGAGAAAGCTGAACACTTGGGGGCAGCAGGAGGAAACGTACTCCCCATATAACCTCTCCACGTGCACAACACACACAACACACACAGGAACTCCCTCTTCCCAGCACCAGCCCCACCCCACATACACACATGCCACCCAGCTTTCTGGAAAGAGATAGGAAACTGTCCACATCAGCCAACTCCAAGCTAAGAAAAAGCAGCTCAGAACTGTATTCCACTGGTAGCTGTTAGGAGAGCAGCTTTGCTTATCCTTTCCCCAACAACATCTGCCAGGCCTTCAGGGTGTCAATCCTGCTCTCAAGAAGCAAGAATCGCAGAGCACGTGGCCAGGCTGCAAGGACCGATAGGAGTAGGAGACACTGGCAGGAGGACAGGAGCGGCGTGTCCACTTCAGGAGCACACTGTGCTGCAAAGTTGTCTGTTCTCCGGGAAAGTGCAAAGAACCGCAAATAGCTGAACAGGGCTGGAGCAAAGGGGAGTGTGGAGGAGTAGAAAACAATAAAGCTGAAAAGAGAGTAAGAAATGGGGTCATGAAATGCCTCATGTACTAAATGAAAGAGTTTGAACTTTATCCCTGAAAGCTATGGGGAGCCATGGAAGGATTTTAAAAAAGAAATGGCATGATTAAAAGATCAGTATCTCAGCAGGGCGGAGAGCAGATTGAAGTGAGGTTACACCAGGAAGGAAGTGCAGCGGGGGCCATGTAGGAAGTTAGGAGCCACTTGTGAGTTTAAATTGGGTTTTCATGCGAACAAACATGAAGGGAAGAATTTAAGAGACAGCAAGGAACAAGAGTTTCACAGCAGAGTGGGTTCCCAGCATACCTACCTCAACTTCAGATTCTGAGGAATTTAGCATCAGGGAGCCTGGGAAAGCATTGCTGTCACAACCATTCTCCATTTGGCTAAGGTTAGAGTGAAGGAATGTTCACAGAGAGATGAAGATAGAAGCTGGTTTGTTGGTCACACATCATGAGTCCTGAGGGTTCCCCAGAAAGTTCTAGATCAGGTAGAGTGTGATGTAGCAGGTTCAGAGAAATGCAGAGAAGTCTGGAAATAAGCATTCCTGGGTGGGCATGGTTAGCTTGAAGTCTTGAATGCAGATATGGGCTTGATGTGGCCAACTTCTGACACCTGGGGGACATCCTGCTCAGTAGTTTGATTTGTCATAACATGAAACTTTTAAAAATCATTGTGTGTTTCTGGAATATCAAAAGGAGTGAAACATGATGAGCTGTCTAATTAACATAGGTAGTTCTGGGGCTCAAAATCAACACACCGAAGTTTGGTGCTCTGGCATGCTGAGTACTTGCACTGAAGGAGATCAGTAGGCCTCATAAGTAAGGCTTTGCTGACCTTCTTCCAGCTTCCACTGGATTTTCTGCTCCCCACCCCAGCCTTCAATGCTATTCACAGAAATCAGGACTCCTGTCTCCAAACACAGGTCAGAGACACTGAGAACCCCATATTCCTAGAGTGGTCATCACACCATTCTTTCTGGAAGACCTTTGTGGGTTGGTTAGCTTTCCATTCTCCCTTGAAGATCTTTATCCGGGAGTTTCAAGCCCTGTATCGGGAAGGAAGAAGTGCTATACAGACACCCAAGCAGAATCTAAACCGAGAGGTCATGCTGGGTTTCCTCCTCCATCTTCTAACTTTTTGTCCAGTCACCTATTATATTACTGGTCCATTCTTTGCTGAAATTAAGCATAAAAACAGAGATTTTCCTGAGTCTTTGGTCTTTGTTTCCGAAGTCTTGTCATAAAATTTTGATTAAGCATATTTGTGCTCTTCTCTTTCTTCTGTTAGAGAAGTTTCCTTAGGATTTGTATGGAAAAGTGGCAGACTTTTCAGTCTCTACAGTAAACAAACATGGATTTAAGGATAAATTATTTGCTGTAAGAAATTATCAAAAATATTGTATTTAGGTCAGGTTAGAGCCCAATAGAGAACAAAATCAAGATATTAATTCTTTATTAGTTTTAATAAGGATAATAAAAGGTAATTATAAAGGCAGGTCTGACCCTGCCATAGGCCAGGGTTTCCTCGCCACAGCCAGTCCGGGCAGTGCCACCTCAGCCCTGCAGTGCTCTTGCCTTCTTGACTGGCGGTATCCCTGTAGTTTTCTTCACGGAGTATGGTGCTGGAAAAGTAGGTTCAAATGCAGAATGAGTGAAATTCTCAGAGCTGTCACCTGAAGCTGGTACTAAGCTTGAGCCTCCTGCTCCCAGCCTGAACACCCTCTCCCCTGTTCCACTCACCAGAGGCAGCTGTGTGGGTCTTTCCTCAGAAAACAAAAGACAAAAAAAAAAAAATAATAACAAGGCATAATCAGGCCCTTCCAGCGTATAGATGGGGAGTTCCAGGGGCCAAAGAATTCAGGGCACAGCGCAGATCATGGGTGGAAAAAGCTGAGGGGCCTTACAGACTCATCAATCTCAGAGAAAGGTCACAGCTGGAGGTCAGAAAAGGGATCACTAAAGTGCAGGACTTGGAGCAGAAGCCCCTTACTCAGACCTAAGTGTGGAAGGGCACCCTTAGAGCTGTCACCTGAAGCTGGTACTAAGGGCTAGGAATTTAACTCAGTGGCATAAGCGCCTACCTGACAAGTGCAAGGTCATGAGTTCGATCCCTGGTACCAAAGAAACAAGAAGAAAAAAAAAAAACCAACCCGGAATTCACTGACGTAAGGAAGGTTCACAGTGATGATTTCCCATACTGACTCTTATAACACAAAGACTCCTCTTGCAATTAAATAAAATAAATTCTTCTGTAAACAGAGCTAACAGTCCTCTGGATCAGTCTGGGCCACAGTGGAAGCAAAAGGCATAATCGACCCAAAGTTTTAAGAGAATTCCAGAAGGGAACTACTTCTAGAGGTTAGGGTGGGTTAAGGGGACCTAAGATGCATATAGGTACACCAAGGGTTAGGGAACAGGAGGAGCCATTACCCAGGCTGGGGCAGATGGGAGCTCCTGGAGTCTGCTGAAGGCAATGCAAGAGGGGCTTTCTCAGGATTCATTGCACTTACTTTTATTTTTAACTTTATGATTGTGAAAACTTTCTTCATTTAGTAGCCACCATACTTCAAATTTTGAATTTTGATCTTTTCTGCAGTCTAGCAATATATTGTAGCATTTTCCTTCAATGTTACAGCTCCCAGCCACCGCTGCAGTTACAAAGAAAATGCTTGAGACCATGCAACACACTACATTCCTAAGCCCTGCAGTTAAGTGGATAGGCATATCAAGAGAACTAGGGTAGGTTTATGATGGGTAGTTAGAGATTTACCCTGTGGTAAGTGTAGGAACATCTATAGTTATAAGGAGAGGCAAAACAGGAAGCCAGGAGTATTCCATACTTTTTTTCCTCAGACCATCAAACCAATGTAGCCACCCAGAAGTCTGAGATCTAGGAGTGCAGGAATTGCAGTTCACAGGTCACTCTCATTAAAATAGGATCACACACAAATATCCCAGTACAAAATAACCTTGGGGTGGGGCAAAGCGAGAATGGCTATTATAGTTATATCTAGATGTCCCCCTATAGGGTCATGTGCTCGTAGGTGGGTATTTGGGGAGTGACTGGATCAGGAATGTGACCTTTGGCATAGCTCTAGACGTGACTGAACGGATTTACTGAAGATGGAAGACTGGCCCTGGGTATGGGTGGCACTGACCAACAGGTTTGTAGCCTGAGTGGATTAAAAAAGAAAAGCAGAAGGAAGCTGCTCTGCTTCCTGCCTGCCATGCCATGAGCTCTTTCTTCTCTCCCAGTCCCTCTGCCAGGCCACCCTGCCACAGAGCCAGCCAACTACGCACTGAAACCTCTACAAACTGTGAGCTAAAATAAATGTCACCTCCTTTAACTTGTCTTAGCATCAAGAAAGTAACTAAGACAATAGCCACCTTGTGTTTTAGTATTATTTTTAGGTGCTTGAGCTAGAACTCAGGGCCTCCCACACGCGAGGAAAGTGCTCTACAACTGAATTACATCCCCAAATCCGAACTCTCTTTTGTAATTAGAATACTCTGACCACACTAGGAATATGGAGGCAGCACAGTCATCCCTTAGGCAAAAGAAATGCCAAAACATTCTCAAAATGAACCACCACATTCTCACTAGTCCTTTGTTCTTTTCATTAAGTTTCATAGTTGAACTGCTTTTGTTTTCCCTTTTTGTGTTTTCTTCATGCAAGGATTATATGATACACCCAGTGGAAAGACCTTCAGTAAATTAGCCATACATTTACATCTGCCATTGGCTGAAAAGAAAATATATATATGAGGTCAAATATAAGATTAGACCTCAACAATTTTTTTAAGAAAGTGTTTGGTCAAAGGCTGAGTCTGCTGACTGCATCACAGAAACCAAGTTGCCATCAGGCAGTACAGTGGCAGGGAAAGAACTTTATTAGGAATAGCTCACTGATTGTAAGCTAGTTGGGTCATCATTCTAAAAGGTATCTTGGCTAATAATCCTAAATGAAGATCAGGGAATTCAAGGAAGTATATATTTAATCATAAATGAGTGCTAGAGTAATTAATCCTGCAGTGGTCTAGTTCTTTGATCCACATTTTATGTTACCCAAAGGTCACCATATATTCTGGTTCTAAAAAGCCAAAGAAAAATACTATTAGGAGGTGTTTCAGTGTAGATACCACAGTCGGGACTGTGGTACTACTTCTGTCCATTCACTTGAACTTGGGTAATACCCAGGATCTTCTTCCCCCCATTGTCCAAAGAAGAAACAGAAATAAAAATAACACTCAAGAAACTTCTAAGGCTCAAAGTCAGAGTGCATGGATGTAGATTCTGGAGCATACCTACAGTCACTTTTCTCCATCCAGAATTCATTCATGCTCATATATAGGGACCATATATCATGCATGTGATTGTAACAGAGTGAATTATGGGAAAGTCAGGTTTCCTAGATACCACTCAGCTGGAGGCCTAGAGCACATGACAGTGTCTCATGTGAGTGTATCAAGGATCTGCACGGGGAAAGCCCAAAGGTCAGTGGTGGAAGCTAGAAAGTTTGCACCAGTGTGGTGAAGGAGCTGAGTCAGCAGCTAAGGGGTCTGCACTGGAGCCAGAAGTGGCGTTCAAGGTAAGGGTGAGAGCTCTGCCAAAGGGAAACACAGCCATCCTCAGCCTGTTAGTGAAACAGATTAAACAGACAAACAAGTGAATAAGAAATGTATAGCACACAAAACAATTCCTTTGAAATCAAGGTGTACATTTAGATGTATTGGCCAAGTCAAATTATAATAACTCATTGTAGTTTTGTAAGTATAGTTTTATAACTTAGTCAGAAATTTTCCCTGAGGTCATCAGTTAGCATTTTTAGGGAATCATAATGAAGATCTCTTATACTAAGTTGACACCAATAAAAATCAAAGGGAGAAAGAAAGAAAAAACAAGCAAGGATACTTTAAAGAAGGCTTAGGTCCATGGTTTATCTTAAATTTGGAACAGCCCACAACAAAGCACCTTCAGGGCCCTCTGTAGTGAAGCTATTATGGCAGACCGCTTTTTTGACAGCTTTCCCTCTGTGTTAAGGTCATTACAGGAAAATGCTTTTTGATAGAAGATGTGGCCTGAAGGGAAGTAACAGGAAAGCTTCCCAGTCTCAGCATTCCTGCTCTACAAGAGAGGCCATAAGGAAAAGGCACCCCCTTCACTCACTGTTGTTTTCTGTTCCCTGTCCCCCACTCTGTTCACTACAGCAAGGAAGGGACCCCGCTCTGCAGTCCAGTTGGCATTAGTCATACTGTGTGTCAGCAAGTAATCTGGGGGGTGTTCCCAAGGCCTGGCCCTCCTGGTGGACAGAGGGGTTTGCACTCCTTACCCAGACTCCAGGATCAAGGGACAGTGTGCCAAGCAGTTGTGGTCCAGATAAGCAGCAGTTTCTCCCCCGAAGTCTGAAGGAAGTGGTCGAGACTGAATCGTGTTGTTCCTGCAGTAGGCCACCTGATGAAGCCTAAGAAGCAAGCCCATTCCATCCACCGAAGGGGAAGACAGGTGTTTGTGAGGGGAGTTTCAAAATTATCCCCAAATGAGCAGAGGAAGAAATGCCAGAGGAGAGCATTTCACCTCCAGTGTGTTGTAATGGGATCAGAGCTTAAGGGGCTCTCTCTCAACCTTAACCCTGGTTGCAAGAGTCCCATCCTAGAAAACCCAGTCCATGGTCTGCCACACATTGGCTCATGAGAGTTAGCATGGAGGGCTGGACAGCAGGGATCTCCGAACCTGGGTGCTCAGAATGTGGGCCGGGATTCTCACCTGTTCCCAGCGCAATAATCTACCCAGGCATATCTGATTAAGAGGGGACCTACTATACTAGCAGAGAGAGAATCCTAGACTTGCAGCTTAAATCCTCCTGGAGGCTGTGAGAGGCTCTGATAGAGGGAGTTCACTTTACCTTGAAAAGGGGATACATGAGAGCACCAGGAGGGTTCACTGCTCTCCTCCCAGAGGAACGCAGACTGGATGGAAAGGCAGCTGGAAGCTTCTCCACTCAGGCTGTTAGGACCTGGTTTTTACCTCAGAACCTTTGAGCATGCACCCAGTAGTAGCCCTGGCCTGAGTCTCATAGTAGCTACACCAGGTTTCACAAGTTCCTTTCATCCAATCTGAGCTCAGAAAAGGATTCCAGGTCCTTGCCTGACCAACATTCCTGCTGTCCCTGAGGGATCTGTGGCAGATTAATCAGGAGGAGGCTAAGGAGCCTGTGTCAGATAATCTAGTAGATTTACCTGGTGACAGTGGTACAGCCAGTTAGAAACAGGGAAGCCTTGAGCCAATCAAGGAAGCCACTTTTCCCCTTCAACTGCAAACACACACCCTAGTGATTTCCCATGTTTGCACTTAGGAGGTTTCGAGGCCCAAAGCGCCCAGTCATCAGCACCAGTGAGGGACGCAATGGGAGACACCTGGGGCTCTGACCCTTTAAATACTGGAAGCCCACGTTATCAAGGGTTCCTCTTCTCCAGTTCTTCTTCCTCCTCCTTCCCTCCTTTTCTCTTCTATCTGTTCCTGCTGTTACAATCCTGTTTTCTTCAGTAAATGCAGCTACTTACTGCAGTATACACTTGGCAAATTCTTTCTTGTCATACATAAGAACCCGGACTATCTTTGGCCCGTTTAGCTGTAACAACAGAGTACCCACCATTTCTTAGACTGTAAAAACAGTACAGAAAGAAAGTAGTATCTGTTCCACCACACTTAAACCAGTCAAAAATTTTGTAGTAGAATACAACTAAAAGCATTTATTTTTCAAAGCACTGGTCCACGGGGCTGATTCCAACTCAGGTAACCTGCTACACTTTTAAGCTGTTCACCGCTGCTTCACTTCAGACTAAATGGTGCATTCAGATCAATTTCACCTCTCTTCCCCAGAGCATGGCCCCACAGCAATGACAGACACACAGAGGCAAATCTAAGCACACAGATGGCCTCTGCTCTTGTGGACAAGTCCGCCAGCATTCCAGTGACCAAAACACATTTTGCAGATAAACCCAGCATTAATAGGAAAGAGACACATGCTACATCTCCAACAAAAGGGGGAAGGAAGTGAGTGTTTCCTGAGTAATAATTTAAACTGTTACAGGCAGCTACCAAAATCATAATTGAATTTAGAAGATATGAACTAAAAGAAAGATGACATATTAATAAAGGCCAGCATAATTCAGTGGAGACTAGAAAGCTGGAGAATCAGAAAAGATTTTAAGAAAAAAAAAGTTGCATTTAAATAACAGAAGGATATGAACATGTAGGGATAGAGAAACCCAGATACCTCCAGTGGGTGAAAGGGAAAAGCACAGACCTGGAGATAGGTCTTTGTAGAGTGCATTTATGTAGTCATTGTCTGGAACGCGGAGGACCCACAGGGCAATACAGGGAGACAAAAGGCATGATGATATCTTCGGAGGTGGCTAGTCAGTACTGGTTTTCAGACAATGGAGTGACATGTTGAAGCTTGGGCTTTGGTGCTATTAGTGTGGCAGCAACTCATGGGATGCATTAGAGGGGAAATCACAAGCAAGTTCTAAAAACATGGTGATTGATGGAATTTAGCAATTTGCTGATTGTGGATAAAGTTCCAATATCAGAGATTACTGGAATTTTTTTACCTTAACAGACTTGGAAACAAGTAGTACAAACATGAAACACTTTAGAAAATTAGGAAGGAGAAGAAGAAAAGAAAGATTATGAGTTTGTTTTCAATATGTTCTTTGATCCCACAGCATGAACAACCAGATGTAGAGGCCTATCAGATCCAGATCTTTAAAGTGCAGCCATGGCTGAAGACAGATGCACACTCGTTCCTTCTAGAGTTGTTTGTAACCATTATCTCTTTGGAATTATGCCCATCTCGTCACTGCCGTATGTCTTGGTTAGAGCAGGTTTTCCGTACGTGCTTACTCCGTGAGTCCCAGGCAAGAGGCCAGCATCGAAGCGGGATCTTCACAGCGTGCTCTGAGAAACCTGCGGTCTCGATCTGAGAGCTATCAACATAGCAGGTATAAATGGAGGGAAACGAAGCAACTGCCTAGATTCTTTTACTCAAACTTTAACTTGGCCTCCAAACAATTTTTTTTTCTTCTTAGTACTGGGGATGGAGCCCGGGGCCTTGCACTGAGTGACGTCCCGACTTCATTATTACCTTGCTGAACCACTGTGGTTTACCCCCGTCACTCAGGCTCGCAGGTTTAGGAGCTGACTGTCTGAGGTGTCACTCAGGCAGGCGTCATTCCAACCAGTCGGTGCTTGTTTGCATGAGATACACTCAAACATCTGTTTATTTGTTTCATATCAACTATTTTTTGCATAGTTGTCATTTAGAATGTTGTATTTGCCTTTGATATTTGTTTCTAGTGAAATCTAGTAATGAGTTCTTATTATTTTCTTTTACTAATTTGTATGTATTTTATTTGTGAAAAATAATCTATAACTTTATGCTGCCATCTATAAAAACTCTTATTGTAAGTGCATTAGGTCTAATTTATACTTCTCCAGAACTCAGTGATATTCCCTTACAATGCAAAACAGACAAGTTTGGGACACTGAGATTAAATAGAAAATGCCAAAATATCTACAAAAGAAAAATCTGAAAAAAGGAGAAATGTTAGCATATCCGAGAGCAAAAGTCTGTGTTATGAAATGACATCTCGGGGCTGGGCATTTAGCTCAGCGGTATAACCGCCTGCCTTGCAATCACATGTCTGTCACACCCTGGTCAACACATAATCTACATAACAGACAGAGAATGGGAGGAAAATCAAGCTGTGGAAGGAATACTTAGAGAAAAGAAAGAAAACTTAATGTCCAAATTTTACAATAGCCAGTTTAAGTCATAGAAGTGAAGTGCATCAGAGTTTCAAAGGAGACGAAAATATAGTACATGTTATTGGTTTAGCAACGGTGGGTCTATGATTCATTTTTTAGGAGTCTAGCAGTGGGGATAGACCAGATGACAAGAATTTAAACAACCTGTCAGTGCATTATGGCTGAAGAACAAGTAACTCAGGACAATATTGGTGATTTCATCATTTCAGCACTGTTGGGAGGAAATCACCTAATAAATTTTAGAATTTTAAAGTGGCTTTGATCCCAAAGTTTGTGAATGACTAGTATGACAAGAAAATTAAAGGATCATTTCTTTTATTAGTAGAGTAGCCAAAACTGTAAGTAACAAACTAGCCTATCAAATGCAAATGTGTATTTTAAATGATGTTCAAATGTGATTTATCCCAGTGTTGTTAAAAGAATTAATAACAGAAAATCAATGCAAACTGTATGACTATATGATTTTTCTAATGATCCAGAAAACATTTCACAAGCTTTAATGCCTAATTCTTATTTAAAAACCAAAAGTAAGCAGGCATAGTGGTGCACCCCTATAATCCCAGCACTCAGGAGGCTGAGGCAGAAGGATATTTAAGAGTTTGAGACCAGCCTAGGCTATACACTCAGTTCAAGGCTATCCCAGGCTATACAGTCAGCTCAAGGCCAGCCTGAACTACATAGTGAGACCCTGTCTCAAATAAATAAATAAATAAATAAATAACAAAACAACAACACAAAAAGCCTAAAAGTGAAATATTTCTTGAAACTAGGACTGGAAAACCTGAAACATTCTTAATTTATAAATCTGTATTGCAAAATTCTATATCAACATAAACCACTGTCAACTAGCGCTGTTATAACTATTTAGCAAGTTTTGGTAAAATCAATCTGAGAAACATAAAGCATTCATTCCTCTATACCAGCAAAACCAATTGAAAGACATAGGGATCCATTCACAAAAGTTTTATGGAATGGATAGTCTACATTCTTGGTGAGATGATTTAATAACCATATTTCAATGTCAGTTTACCGAACATCCTAGTCATAATCTTTACCTCTTGTGAAACTTTACAAATTGTCCCCCTGAATCACCATTATAAGTATACTTATTCATCCTCCCAAACTGTAAGTTGTTTGACAGGAATATCTTCTCCATTTTTACATTTGTCAGAGCACCTAACAAAATGGCTTGTGTGAGAATACCTTAAAATTTAGATAATTGATGGGAAGGAAGCAAAGCGGTTGCCAAGACACATTGTTTATCTTCCGTAATTTGTCATGGAAAGAGTTCCTAAAGTCACTGCATAAGCTGGCATATCAAGACTGAAGAGTTTCTCAATTCTTTTCTTTTACTATGGTTTTTAATGATATAATCAACTATATCTTAAATTGACTGGCATGGTAGCTAAGATCTGGCTTACTTAGAGCACGTATTTCTGAACTTTGAAAGAATTGTTTCACTGTTTCATATATATATTTCACTGTTATATATTGATTCAGTTTATACTTGGATATCAGTTATGTTCTTATCTTTAAAAAAGGTTTGGGGAAATTACTAAATATCACAACATCAAAAAATTTAAATTTATTTAAATATATATTCTTTCTTTTCACGATGAAACCACACACCTCTATTTTGTCTCTAAATTACTTCTCAGTGTCTCTTTAAATAGCATATGAATCAGGCAATGCATCTGGCAAATTACTCACTTGTATAATATCTAAATATTTCCTCAGTAGAAATAGAATCAGAAGATTTACCATAATATTCAGTGGTATGAAAATTTTGTCTATTCTGTGAAACTCTGAAATCTGCAGGAGATTTATAAGCCCATAAACTTGCAAAAAATAAAACTTGAAATTGACCTCAGTAATAGATAAAGGCAGCAAAAGGTTAAGTGATGTTCTTACCATCACAAAGTAGAGAAAGGAAATACAGCAGACTCAATCAGTCAATTAATCAGCTAGTTACCGCCTGTACCTACAGTTTTGATCTTATCATTATCCCATTATTCATGAGAGTTATTGGCTCAGAGTCATACAGATGAGTCAGAACTGCATAGAATTGTAAGATCAGTGTGACGTAAATTTCTCTCCACTGGAATATCAGCTCCTCACTTTTTTTAAAATACTGGCCAGCTCCTTTCTTTGACTGTTACCTTTGTAAAGCAGTCAACCTCTGTGACTTTCTAACTTTACTTGTACATTTACACATGCAGCAATTGGAAAAGTGAAATAACAAATCCCAGTCCTAGTAAAATGACCAAGCCACAGATGACAAAAAAAATTTTTCTTCTTGATCTTTTTATAAGACTATATGGTTTCCTACTCTCTGCATGTCCTATTCTATCAAAATAAGAAAAATATCTCTAAACCTAACTTTTTCCTTGAGAAAAAAATATAGCTAATATATATAACTTTTCAAAAATATTTCTAAATTGTTTTATGTAACTTACCCAAAGCTATCAAGGACTGTACCACTCCTCACATATTTGCTCTAGATCCTGATTCTTTTCGCTTACTGAAGGAAACCGTTGCACTAATGCTCTCTTAAGCTGCATACATTTGTCTTTTTTCCTGAGTACTTCTGGTTTACACTTTTCAAATGCTGGAATTCCTCCACTCTGGTAATAGCAGTGCTGCAGCAGCTGGGGTTATCACCACTCAATTAGTATCAACAAAAAGATCTTTATCTCGTTTAAGCAGAGAATTACCAGACTTGACACACTTGGTTCTATGCTTTGCTTTCTCTTTTTCTTTTCTTTTCTTTTCTTCCTTTTTTTTTTTTTCTGATACTCATTTTTTTAGATTGGACAGCCTGAGTCAAAGTGTTACTTGCAAGTGTTTTCCTCGATAGGCCACACCACAGACCTCAAGGGATTGAAGACTGGGAAAGGGAATGGAGGAGGGTCGGCAAACAGAATGCTATGTGAGCTATCGCAGTGGTGACTAAGATTTTCAAGGAAGCTGTAGGCTCCTTCAAACTGTCCCACCAAGAGGCAAGAAGTTGGGATGTTTGTCCACAAACTCCTCTTCATTGGTTTCTCCAAGAGAAGCTAGCTTTGTTTCCTATGCATGCCTACCCTTGACATATACCAACCATGCTTCTTCAGCCAGGTAAGCAGAAATTGAGTTTTTATAATCCACAGCAGCCACAGGTTAAATCCGGGCAAACCAAAGGAGTATGGATAGGATATTGACAGCATTTGTGACACTGTCTTATACAGAAAACTAACCTTACCTGCCTTAAACAGAAGATTACATTTTTCTATTCATAAAAATACATCTAGCCAGGTGTGGTGGTACTTGCTAATAATCCCAGAACTGAGGGAGCTATGATGAGAACATTGTAAGTCTGAAGCCACTTAGACCACATGCAACCGTGTCTCAAAATAAAAATCTGTACATGATCATTTTTACGTGGCTACCCATGTCCTACCTGAAAATTTTGTTTCTTCCCCTGTATTGTGCAAGCCACAAACTGGGAAAGGCTGTAATGGGCAACACTGAATATATATGTTCTGTTCAATAGAAACAATGTATTTAGAAGAAGAAAGACCGTATCTAGGGAAACCAGATAGAAGGCACCCTAATCACTTTCTCCTCACTGAGACACAATATGTGACATCTTGATTTAAGAAAGGAGAGGTAATTTTGGCTCATGTTTAAGTCCCCAGTTGGCTGGCTCTAAGGCAGGAGGGCACGGCACAGGTACACGGTAGAAGAAAGTACCTTATGACATGGCCCCTGGAGAGCAGAGAGAGAGAGAGAGAGAGATAAAGAAAGGATTGAGGAGGGGAATAAAGCCTTTCAGGCACATCCCTCTGACCTGCCTCTTGAGACCAGAACCTAAGTGCTATAGGCAAGTCAGGTATAAAGCCCCATAACGCAATCACCATCCAAAATCCCTTGGATGAGTACATGAGACTCTTGGGAGACATCCAGATATAAACAATAGCAAGAGGCTACCATGACCCTCAGAGCATTAATCAAGCTGCATATATAATAGACAAAAGGGTACTTACGAAAGATCGTAATTAAATGGAATTTATAGGACTCATTTATAAAGATGGAGATTGGAAGAGCAGAGGATTTTTCCCCTTCTTTTGGCTATGCAAGCTAAAAACTTTGTAGCAATCAAATTAAAGAGAAATAATCAGCTTCTTCAGGAACATACAGGAGGAATCCTTGTGATAAATTTTAAACTAATACCATAGGTGATTTTTATACTTTCCAAAATTTGAAAAACACCCCATCATATGCTACTGGAATGCCTTCTTAAAAGATTTGAGTGTCATTAACTGGTCTCAGGTAACTAGTCTTCAGAACATTACCCACCATGAACCAAGAAGCTTAACTGTACATCTACCAATCGTCCAGTAACAGCCTTAGCAAAAGCCCTAATGACATGTTAACTGTTGCCAGACCTCATTCTTAGCAAAAGGAGCTGCACCGAGAGACGCACAATTCTTGTCCAGTACCAAAGTGCTTCCTCCTGTTTCTAGGTTGCCCTGGGTATGTGTCAGTTGCCGCTTCTCCTGAATGCAGCAGCATGGGTTATGCTTGACCATTCAAACTTACTAACTGCCTCATGTTAAACTCATAACATTGTGCAACCTGGTTGCCATGTTACCAACACAAACCGACTGTGACGCACCCTCTCCACTCAAGGGACTGATTTAGTACCTCATCAACAGAAAACTGCGTCTCCACCAACTTGGTAAACAGAATTCTTATAACAAATGGCTCATGACAAAATGATGCTGCTTTTTTGCCAGCTCCCCAGTGACTGAGAAGGTTAAAAGAGAACCTTAAATTTAAGCAGAAAAGTGTATATTTGGCATGAGGGTAGTTACTGACATTTTAGTAACAGTAATGATAAAATATATATACTACAAGATTTTCAAGAAAAGAAAAAACAAATGTTTTCTTCAAGATAATTTGGTCCAGGCCTTTATTCCTTCACAGATTTTATGGAATGTCTGTTTTATATGTGATAGAGCTTTTCTTTGAATTCAGAGATGTAACAGGGAATATGACAGGCAAAGGGAGTCCTGTGAACACACATTATAAATATTTTAAAAATAGTTTTTGAGGGGAAAAGCTCTGATTTATTGAGTTTGGTGATTCTCATAAAGATTTCCACTATGGTGAGATTTAAGTTACTTAGATGACATCACTAAGGAGCTGGGAAATGGTGTAAATGATCATCTTTTATGGGCCAGTAGGAACCAGATTCAACATCCTCCTGAAACACAGGTAAAATAAGGTGTGTAAGAAGGAGGGGGGAGAGGATAGGGTCATGTAGAAATGTAAGTAGTAAGAAACACTATAGCCCTTTATTGTTCTCTATCTCTTTCTCTCAGAAGTTTTTCAAACACATTAGCCTAATAAGCAATCCTAAAATCAAAAACTATTTAGAATTGTGTATTTACCCAGAATTTCTCAAGGAGATTTGATTACAGAACCATCTCGCCATTGTGTGTAATCATCTGCTAAAAAGTTGGAAATTTGGTGTAACTGCCTGTAACACATTTCACTGCAAGTTTCTCAAGTCACTGGCTGACAGAGAGAGCGATGCCTCGCCACAGATGGAATGGAGACCACCAGAGAGATGATCTACTCTAGCACACATGTCACAGTTGCACCAGGTAATGTCTGGTACTGGTTTCCAGTATTTATTTAGGTATTGTTTACATATCTGAGATATTGGGAATAATTGGAGTTTTTCTTGCTTGTGAGTTCCTTCCTTCTCCTGAACTCTTCCTGTATTCACCTAAGGCTGATTGATGAGAAGTCAGCACTGAAAACCAAACTAAACTTGCTATCTTATGGAATAACAACTAGACAAAAATAACTTGGGCTTTTGAAATAATGATTATACTTCTAGGGATGGATCAATAGTCTTTTTATTCAGGTCAGCACAGGATAACTGAGAAAATGTGATAAATGACATATACCTTTATAACAAACGAAACTGTGGAGACACTTGGATTTTGATCTTCTAAGTAGCTATAAGGAAACAGACTCAGAGCAGTGAGCTGAATTAGAAAACATCTAGTAATGATTCTGTGTTGCACAAATAGAATGTAAATGATTTGTAGAAAAAAAATCTAACAAATTATAAAGATTTCCATGTGAGATTTTAGGAAAATTTCAAAGTGGTGAAAACTTTTAAAATATGTAATATTTGATACAAATGAAATTTACATATATGATAACTAGCCCCATAATCTATCCCCAGTTTTCCATGGTTCTACTTACCTACCATCAATACTGCTAGGAAAATACTAAATGGAAAATTTCCAAAATAAAAAAATTCTTGAGTTTTAAATTGTGCGCTATTGTGTAACATCACAAGCTCCAAAAGCACCCTGCTCTGTTACACTGGAGATATGGTTTATTTTTTCTAGGGTATCAGTGCTATTTAAGCTACCTGACCATCTATCATTTAGTAGCAATCTTGGTTATCAGACAGACTGTCATGATGTCTCAGTGCTAGGCTCAAATTACCCTTATTTTACTAAGAAATGGTCCTCAAAACAAAAGGTCAGTGACACCTATAATTTGCATATGCTAAAAGAAGCCATAATGTGCTTCCTTTAAGCAGAAAACCAAAAGCAAAGTACAACATGTGAGAGGCACCACATTTATATAATTTTACTATAGTATATTGTTATAGTTGTTCTACTTTATTATGTTATTGGTAGTCTCTTACTGTGTCTAATTTTTAAATTATATACAAGGAAAAATACAGAGTTCTGCATTATCCAGGGTTTTAGGCATCCACTGGGAGACTTAGAACACATCTTCAAAGCATAAGAGAGGGCTTTTTTATATAGAAGCTTATTTTTATACATATTATGTGTATTTCCATACCAAAGTTTTGATATGGGACCAAGACTTCAATAAATAAATATGCTTATGAAATATTTCTAGGTATTCTAAAAAATAAAAGCCTTGTCACAAATTTGTTTTTTTAAAAAACTGTTATTTATTGAAACTATTATGATCAGGCTTGGGCTCAAGAAAGTGAGGTTTCAAAAACAACCTAGATAAAGACTAAATTTTGATGTGAAACCAAATTATATTTGAATTAAATTTAGTACATTTTTACTAAGGACATATTTGGCTAAGTACTTGACAAGTGAAAAACAATCTTACATGTGAAAAGTTCAAGTCTGTCAGAGGCTGAAGAATTTTAAAATATTCTGATAACGTCTCAAAAAGAACAGAGATAAAGAAATGAATTTTGCCATGTAAAATAGAAAATCAAGTTAATAATCTAAAAATAATTTTGATTAAATTAGAGACAATCCATAAGCATTTGGCTTAATTGAAACTGATGAGTTTAAGTTGGAAAGTTAAAGTACAGACTCCACCCCTACAGGTTTTGTTAACTTATAGAACAAAATCACTGCCTAGAATAGAGCCTACCAAATACTGTAGACTTTGTTTACCTGGTGATGATAGTTATTTTGCTAAAATCTTATGAAGCTATTGATTGTGTCCTTCCTAAACTCTGCTTAAAGGATATTTTGTGTGCATAATAGATGAATTTGGATGAAATATTACTTTGATGCTTTGTGATCTTTTTTTTAATAGAAGAGAAGTTTGTTATGTACATCCTGTTTGATTGCTAGGATAAATTATCTCCTCAATGTTGCTAATACTACTGGCAACAATGGTTGGCGTATCTAATTTATATTTAAATGAACATTTACACCAAAGTCCTTCAAATCTCTGGATGTGAAAGACACTTGATGTAGTCTCTATGTACAAATGCAGTGGTACCTCCAAGATAGACATGCAGTCAACAGTACAATTACTATAGACAGCTAATTTAGGTAAAATATTATAGGTAGTCAGACAAGAGTCCATCAAGAGTCAGTCCAAAGACTGCAAGTCATTACCACCGTGGCTGAAAATGCATCTGATGGAGGCCAGACCTCAAGATAAAGATAGAATAGATAGATAGATAAAGATAGATAGAATAGAATGCCTCTCCAGAGGATAAGTGGTAACACCTGGTCCAATGAGCTCTAGACCAACATGAGTCACCGCAGTGGGTGACCAAGACCCTCAAACCCTTCCTTCCTGAAAAGTTCTTTGTTTTTTCCATGAACATTTGCTACATGACTTGCTTCTGCATTGGATCAGTATCACCTACATGGCTATTACCTTATTGATAACCATAGATTTCACCCACATTGTACTCAGGTGATTGTGCCCTATAAAGCTTCCACTGAAAAGTGGGGTCCTCAGCAATCCACTTGGGATCCCTCCTGCCTCTCAGATGCTGTATATCTCCCTCTCAATTAATATTTATCACTCTTAAATTCTTTTGCTCCTTAGAGTTCATTCAATTTTGGGGAACAGGAACTAGTTATATCAGACATCTAGAGGGTTGGTACTTACAATGTTTCCCCTGTATCATTTGGAGATTCAGTGTCATTCTAATATCATATTCTGGGTATGTACCCATTAGCAGGGTGATCGAATGGTTGCAGATGTACTCACCAAGCTTGAAATCCCAAATCTAATATCTGAGCTCCATGTCAGCCAGTCTCCTAATAATTCTAGCCTTTCCACCGCAGAGTCCAGCAAGTCTAGTGTTTTACTGAATAAAACAGCAAACAAAGAGCCTTGATTCTTGGTCAAAGCAAGGGACATATAAGTAATAATGTTGTTTTGTAACATTGTTTTGAACCCAAGATTCAGAACTTGTACCATTTTGTTAGCATTGCTTATTGGAAACAATGAGAGTGGAAATTACCCAATGAGAGATCCTCGGAGACCATTAGTATTGGTTACAAGAATACTGCTACCTGACCAACGTGTATGAAAAACCATAGTCAAGTTGTTACAGGCAGCTGAGCTAGAAGTATTATAGGCAGTCAGACAGGGCTAGGCCCTTGAAGAAGCTGGCACAGAGGACCAGATGTCTGGTGACCTTACAGACACACACCTTTTGCTCTGGGCCAGATCTCAAGACAGAAGTCAAAACAAATGCAACCACACCCCAGGTTTAAACATTAGGGATTAGGTATGGATCACCTTGTGGAGTCAGGAGCCACCACTCCAACTCTGCACGGAAGAGTCACTGATCCTTAAGAATGCTCACTTGCTACATGACTTGCTTGCCTATTTGTCCCTGATTTGGTCAATTTTACTTGAACAATTAAACTTATTGGTTGATCACAGCTCTGTCCCACCTCTTGTCCATCTACCTTGTGAGTTCCCAGTTTTCCCCACTTTAGACCCACCTCAACTCATGGTTTTACTCCATAAAAATCCCTAGAAAAGGCAGAATCATTGGCAACCCACTCGGGATCCTTCTGTCTCTCTCTCTCAGACAGAAGCTTTCTTTCTCTTAATAAATAAATATTTCTGCTCCTAACCTCTGTTGTTTCTAAAATTCATCCCTCAATTTTAAAGAACATGAACTTATACCAGACATATAGGAGATCGGGAGTTTTTTTCCCCTATATCAAGGTCATAGTTTTCTTGGTTCTGAGGTATTCTGTACACTTCAATAACTCTGTATCTGAGAAAAATTACATCAATATATAGCTCTTACATCAGAGCCTATATGGAAACAGTTAATACTGTACAAACTGAATTCATGGCTTCACAAACCTGAAGAATAAAGTTGCAAACTAGAAAGAGGAAGTTAGTATTTTATTAGCAATGAGAAGAAGAAACATTTCATGGTAAGTATCTATCATGAGGGCACTGCAAAGTCCCTCTTTGGAGGGAAGTCCAAACTGTGCTCTTCCTCTTGCTGTTCCAGGATAACTTGGGCACAGGATGAGGCTTTTTGTTTTTCAAAGAAAAGAGTTGAAAAAAGCTGGTTATTTTGCATTTCTAATGTTTCTGGAAATCTTTAGCTGCAGTGAGGATGAGGAGGAGCTGTGAACTCTGAATAAGAGCCTTCTTCCTGGGAGGAAGAGCCCTTATCTCTCTATTCTTACCCTAACCTTTCCTCATTTGCTCTTGTGTTTTCTTTTACATTTCTAAGCTTTGAGAGCTGACTGAATTAGCTCCTAACCAAGTGGGATATTGTCTCCTATCAGATCTTTCGAGAAGTGGTTGAACCTCATCTGAGCCTGAGCTCAGCAAGATTCCTGAGACTAGAACAAAGCCAGTCCCAAGGACCGGAATGCTGGAGGCAGACTGTAAAACACGCTGACCTCTAGCTCAGCTGCGTATCAACAGGTGTCTGGCCTTGGTGTTCTTCCTTGTTAACTATAGGACAGATAGCTTTGAGGCTGTTTTGCTTTCAGTGTTCTCAGCAAACACTGAGACCTTGCACTCTGAATCTTGTCCTGCACTTTTTTTTTTCTTTTTACTTTGTATAAATAAAGATGCTGGGGCTGGGACATTGTCATTGCCTCTCCATCAGAGAGCTCAGGTCCCACCCAGTCCCATCTTTTCTTTATTTGTCATGTTTCTTCTCAATCTCTCATCACCTCCGGTAAGGACTGGGCCATGAAGGTCACAGAGAGATCCTGTCTTTAGGCTCTTCCAACTGCCTGCTTATTATAGCTAAGATAACCTACTACAAAACAATTACTTTGGACCCCTTGATATAGATTTGAATGCACAGCCATGTTTATTCCTGAGACTTCTCTCGCCCATTAAGCTCTGGTCCTTGTTCATGGAACAGCTACACAATCTGTCCTTTTTACTAACCACATTTAATAACAGTCACCACTTCATTATCATAAATTATTATATGCTTATCAAGAAGCTTGGAAACTACCAAAAAAAAACACTAAGGAAAAAATTAATATTACCTGAAATCTTATAAACAAAGAATAGTCTTAATTTTTTACCCAGACATTTTTCTGTATTACTGAGGTCACATGTTCATAATAAATTTGAATTTTGCTTTCTTTTTCTTAATTTTATTTTATAGTAAAAAAGTAAACCAAAATTTCATAACAAAGTAATAGGACAATAACAAAGTTAATGCATTGTGTATTGTTATCTTTAAAGTAGTTACTCAGGGTACAATATATAGGCATAAAATATTCTCCAGTTGATGTTAGCACAACTTTCCTTTTCAATGAACTAAGAGATTCTAGTAGTATAAATAACTTACATTTTTTTCCTTTTTCCTTCCTTCTTTTCCCCTTTACCCATCCTAGTTGCTTTTTCCTTTTGAAGAATTTCTTTCAATTTTACAATATTGATTGTACATTTTAGACCTTATTTATTCTTTTGGTTTCAATAGGGAGACAATATGATGTTTACACAACTGAGTC
This sequence comes from Dolichotis patagonum, assembly GCA_004027295.1. NCBI lineage: Eukaryota > Metazoa > Chordata > Mammalia > Rodentia > Caviidae > Dolichotis > Dolichotis patagonum. The sequence goes on from PVJX010015736.1 coordinate 32,224, forward strand.
TGATTTATTTTCATTATGGTCTCAAGTTGAATTCATTTACCTATAAAAGTCTCAAGTTTATGCTTCTTCCTGGCTGAGTAGTACTCAAAGGTATAAAATGACCTCATTGTTTTTAGCCATTCCTAAGGTGATGGGCATTTTGGTTGTTTCCAAGATTTAGCTATTATGACTTGTGCTGCTATAGACAAAAGTACACATATATCATTGTGCTATGATGTTTTTAATTTTTCTGGGAAGATACTGAGAAAGGGAGTAGCTGGGACCTCTAATGCTAGCTTTTAGAGGAAGTTCCACCCTGATGTCCACAGTGATTGCATCAGTTTATATTTGAACCAATCAATAGTAGTGAAGGGTTCCTTTGTCACCACAGCCCCACCAGCATTTGTTATTGGTTGATTTCTTGAAGATAGCTATTCTTTCTGTAGTAAAACGAAATCCCAGCATTGTTTTAATTTGTATCTCTTAACTAACCAGTGATGTTGAACTTCTTTTCATATTTATTTGCCATTTGTACTTCAACTGTGAGAAGTAAGTATTCATCTCAAATACCCATTTTTGGACTGTGTATTTGAATTTGAGGAATCTGATTTTTTGAATTCCTTTTATGTTCCAGGAAAAAGTCTTTTTCTGAAAGACAATTGGCTAAAACTTTTTCCTACTCTGTGTGGGTTATCTTTGCACTCTGTTGGTTATTTTGTACAAAAACATTTTAACAAGATAAAATCCCAGATGTTGATTCTTTGAATTATTTCCCAGGTAATATGGGTTTTGTTTATGAACCCTTTACCTACATCTGTGTCTTCCAAGATTTCTACCTTCCAGTAGATTTAGTGTTTCTATTTTAATTTTAAAGCTTTGACTACTACTTCAACTTTATTTTCATGCATGGTGATAGACATGGGTCTAGTTTTAGTTTTTGACATATAGAAAGCCAGTTTTTTCAGCACAATTTATTAAACAAGCTAGCTTTCTCCCAGTGAATATGTTTGGCCTGTTTGTAAAAGATAAAAAGGCTGAATGTGTTTGTAGTTGTGCCTGCATCTTCTAATTTGTTCCACTAATCCTTAGGTATGGTTTTACAGTTGTTTGTTTCTTTGTTTGTTTTGCCAGTACCATTATGCTTTTTTATCACAGTAGCTTTGTAGTATAATTTCAGGTCAGGGATTGTGATGCCCCTGCCTTGCCTTTGTTGCCCAGAATTTGTTTTGGTATTTTAGGTCTCTTTTGATTCCAAATGAATTTGGGGAATATTTTCACTAGTCCTGTGAGGTATGCTACAGGCAATTAGCATTGATCAGGAGTACATTAAACCTGTATAGCAACACTGGGAGTACGACCATTTTCACTGTGTTTATTCTTCCAATCCAAGAGCAAGGGATATCTTTCCACTTTCTTATAACTTCTTCAATCTCCTTTTTCAAAATATTGTAATATTCAATGTATCCATCACTTACTTCCTTTGTTAGGTTGATTCCTAAGTATTCCATTTATTTGGATACTATTGTGAAGGATGCAGCTTCCCTAATTTCTCTCTCAGTGAATTTGCTGTTTGTGTTGATTTTTAAGTATGGACTTTGTATCTAGATATACTACTGGATTGTATTTTGCAGCCAGAAGTCTTTTGGTGGAATTTTTAGGATCTTCCAGATATAGTATCATGACATCTGCAAATAATGATAATTTAACTTCTTCCTTTCCTGTCCTTATTCCTTTTATTTTGCTCTTTTCTCTAATTGCTCTAATTATATTGAATAGAAGTGGTGATACTGGTCATCCTTTTCTTGTTCCTGATTTTAGAGTAAAAGCTTTTATGTTTTGTCCATTTAGTATGGTGTTGGTTTGTCATAGATGGCTTTTATCAGATTGAGGTAGAGACAATCTATTCCAATTTTCTGTACAGTTTTTATCATGAACAGGTATTGGCTTTATCAAAGCTTTGTCTGCATCTACTGAGATGATCACATGATTTTTTTTGTCTCTTCTGATGTGGTTTATTATGTTTATTGATTAGTGTATGTTGAGCCATCCCTGCATTCCTGGGATGAATCCCACTTGATCATGGTGTATAATCTTCATGATATCCTGCATTCTGTTTGCTAGTAATTTATTGAGAATTTTTGCATCTATGTTCATTAGGAAGTTTAGTCTGTAGTTCTTTTTTGGTTATGTCTTTCTCTGGCTTTATTATCAGAGTAATAATCACTTCACTTAATTAAAGAGTTTAGGGAGTACTGGTGTTAAATCTTCACTAAATTTCTTGTAGAACTCAGCCATGAATCCATCAGGACCTCGACTTTCATTTGTTGATAAATTTTTAATTATGTTTTCAATTTCAGTAACTGATATTGGGCTATTCAAAAGTTTTATACCTTCTTGACAGCTTTTTATATGTAATTTATATATTTGTAAGAATCTGTCCATTTTTTCTGTATTTTCTAGCCTATGCAAATAAAGATTTTAAAAGTAGGTATTGATAATCTTCTGAATGTCCATAGGCTTTGTAGTAATTTCACCCTTTTCATTCTTCATTGCATGAATTTGAGTATTCCCTTTTATTTTCTTGAAAAGGTTAACTAGGGATTTAACAATTTTGTTTATTATTTCAAAGAACTAACTCTTCATTGATTCTTTGTATTGTTTTCTTAGTCTCAAGTGCTCTGATCTTCATAGTTTCCTCCATTAAGTGAGCTTTGAGCTTGAACTGATCTTATTCTAGAAGCTTGAGGTATATAGCATTAGGTTGTTTATCTGTGCTCATTCTGTTTTCCTGATGTGACAATTCTCGCTACATATTTCCTCTTAAGATCACTTTCATTACATCCCATGGGTTCCAGTATGTTGTATCTGCATTTTCATTGAACTGTAGATATTGTTTAATTTCTTCTTTATTTTTATCTCTGACTCATTGTTTGGTCAGGCAGGTGTACCTAATTTCCATATGTTTATGTAATTTTTGCAGTTTCTTTTGCCATTAATTTCCAATTTCAGTGCACTATGCTTAGATAATATGCACGGGGTAATTTCAATTCCTTTACATTCACTTAAGCATGATCTGTGGGGTAATACATGGTTTATTTCAGAGAACATATCATGTATAGTGAGAAGAATGTGCAGTCTGATGCTGAGTGGAACACTTTGTAAACCTCTATTAAATTCATTTGTTCACAAGTTTGATTCAGTTCTATTATTTCTTTGCTGACTTTTTGTCTAGTTGATCTATCTTTTTGTGACAATGGGATGTTAAGGTCCCCTATTACAATTGTGTTCTTGCATATTTGATTTTTCATATCTATTATTATTAGTCTTATACAGTTGGGTGCAATCCATATTTGGTGGACATACATATATGATTGTTATCTCTTTCTCTTGAAGTTTTTTCCTAACAAGTATTTAGTGACCTTCTTTATTTCTTTTGATCATTTTTAGTTTGAAGTTCACTTTGTCTTCAAACAGAATAGCTACCCCTGATTTTCTTCTGGGTTCCTGTCACGTGGAATATTGTTTTCCATCCTTTGACTTTCAGTCTATGAATTTCTTTTTGATTTAGATGTGTTTCTTGTATATAATGAATTGTTAGATCTTGTTTCTTCATCCATTTTTCCAGTCTGTTTCTTTTGATTGGTGAATTGAATTTACATTTATGCCAATGACTGATACATGTTGGATTATTGGATATTATTTTCCTGCCATTGGTTCCCTGCTTTTCTCCTTTGTTTAATTGCTTGCCTTGCCTGGTAGTTTCTTTCTGTTGGTGTACTGGGAATTTTGGTCATTTTTACCTCTATCTAGAATATCTTTCAGTACTCTTTCTAGGGTTGGTTTGGTGGACATGAATTTATTTAGTTGTTCTTTCTTATGGAAATGTTATTTCTCCATCAATTTTGAGAAATAGTTTTATAGGGTACATTATTCTGGGTTGAAAGTAGTTTTCTTTCAGGGTTTGAAATACTTTACTCCAAGCTGGCCTTGACTTAAGGGTTGAGAAGTTGGCCATGATACTAATTGACTTTTCTTGATAAGTAATCTATTTCTTCTCTGTAACAGCTTTTAGTATTCTGTTTTTATGCTGAATTTCTGGGATTTTGATTATTATATATCTGGGTGTAGATTTAATTTTGGTTATAGATGTTTGGAGTTCTATATGCCTCACTTATCTGTATATCAGATTCTGTTCTCATGCTTGGGAAATTTTCTGCTATTATTTTTGAAAATATTTTTATGTTATTTGCATACACTCCTGTATTTTCATTGACACCTGTCAGTCTTCTATTGCTTTCCTTTGAATCATTTGGGAGCTGTTGAATTGTTATTTCATGGTCCCTTTTTATTTTTAAGAGTTCTTTCCTTTTATAGTCACTAGCTGCTATCCTATCTTCAAGGTCTGAAAGTCTACTTTCAGTTTTGTTCAAGCAGTTTTGCCAGCTTTCAAGAGAATTGTTAGTTTCCCAGGTATCTCTTTGAATTTGTTTCATGCATTCTGTTTCTTTCCTGAATTGTTCATTTGAAGTTTTCATCATCTTCCCATGCTTCTGTACCTTTTTTGTCTATGTCTTTTCTAGCTATGCTGAGTAATTCCTTCATTAAAGTTGTCATTTCTTTTTTACCTAAGAGATTATTCCTGATCTGCTTTCCTCTATGGCCTCATAGGTTTGTTTCTTTATTTCACTCGCTAGCTTTTCAGAAGTTTCAGGTGTATGACTTCAGTGTCCTCTATTTTGACGTCTTCTGTACTTGTTCCAGATGGGCTGGGAGTTTAAGACTGCATTTTGCTTTTTAGTTTTGTCATTTTTACCTCTTGGTTAATATGCTGGCCTTTTCAAACCCACACTAGCTCATATTGTTACTGCAGCTTTTTATCGGTTCAGACCACTATTCCATGTTGTGCCCCCCAGCCAGGACACTCCTGCATCACTTGGGGACTCTCAGGCATAGCCAGGCTCCTCTAATTGAAGGTGGGCCTTGCTGGTGCTCTCTCCGGCCCACCAGGGGTTCTCAGTATGGAAGAAGGCTCACCTGTGCACCTGCTTGCCCACCAACGTCTTCTGGATTGGGAGAGGGTTGTAGAGATTCCTGCCAAGCCACTGAAGTCCTTTGCTTGGGGGAAGGGGGACTCACCACACACACCAGCCGCCAAGGTGCTCTGGTGGTGGGAGGGGTCGTCAAGTCTACTAGCAGCCGCCTTGGTACTGCAGGTGGAAGAAGTGGCTGCTGAAGCTCCTGTTGGCTGATGAGGTTGTCCAGGTGAGGCAGAGGGACAATTGAAGCTCCTGTCACCTGTTGAGCTCTTCTGGATGTGGGGGAGGGGTGTCCAAGACGCTCCTTGTCTGCCGAGGTTGTCTAGGTGGGCAGCCAAGGTTCTTCCTCTTTTCCTACTTTTTAAAAATTGAAAATATCTTTGTGTGCAACCTTTCTGTGTTGTTTTTATGTATTGACATAGTAAACAACATATAGATTTTTCTTAATTTTTTCAAAACTTCTTTATCTCTTGAGGACTTTAATAAACCATATATACCATGACTATTGTTGTATTTCAATTTATTCTTTCAACTTAGGCTATTTTCCTACTTCTGCATTTTAAAGTTTCCCTGGTATCTATTAAATTAATTGCATTTTCTTTTGTCAACATATTTATAAAATGCTGATTGTCACTAATATTTGTAACATAAAATATTAACTTAATTTTACATTATTTTACTTCTCAGAATTTTCTTACTACTTTCCCATTTTCCCTCACACATGTTTTAACTCATATTCATTTTGGCATGTGTTTCAAGAATCAAGTTTTTTATTCAAGAAAAGACAATTTTTGTCCTAAGAGAAATTCTGGCAATTGCTGTTGACATAATTTTTTCCCCTTAAACAATTATCAGGGTTTTTTGTTTGTTTTGTTTTGTTTTTCCTTCTTCTTCTAATTTTTAACTCTAATTCTGCATGTTTGTGGTACATAATGTCTACATTCATAATACAAGTGTTAATTCTTTTCTGTTCCCCTCTCATACACCCTCTTTATTTTGGCCAGAATCTGCTTCATTAATTTATCTTAGAAGTCATTATAAAGTTAATTACTATTTATCCAAATTAGCAACTATATGAATAGGCCAAAACACATGAAGCACAAAAGGCAGGGTTTTGGGGGGGGGTTGTTTGTTTGTTTGTTTTTTGGTACTGGGGATCGAACTCATGACTACACGCTTGCAAAGCAGGCGCTTAAGCCGTGAGCTAAATCTCCAGCCCAAGGCAGTATATTAAATCAAGGTACAATTGTAGATACATGATCCATGCTGGATAACAGTAACATTTTTTCCTCTCTCATTTTTCCTAATGGCTGATTTTATTTTGTACTATATCTATGAATTCAAATTTTCATATAAGAGAAACCATGTGATGATATTTGAGCTTGTGTGTCTGATTACTTCACTTAACATTCTGATCTCAAGATGCATCCACTTTCCTAAAAATGATTCAATTTATCCTTCTTTATGGACGCATAATACGCCACTATATATACCATTTTTCTTTATGCATTCATCTGTTGATAAACATACAGGCTGTTTGCATGGTTTAGCTATCATGAATTGTGTTGTTATAAGTATGGGATGAATACATCACTGTTATCTGATGTCTTTAACTTTTTTGTGAAGATACCTAGAAGAGGAGGATCTGGGTAAAATGGAACTTCTAGTTTTAGTGTTTTGAGGGATCTTTATATTAATTTCCATAGTTTTTATATAAGTTTACACTCCCACCAACAATGAAGAAGTTTTCCTTTTTTCCTACCACCTCACCAGATTTTCTTACTAGTTGATTTCTTGATAACTATTCTTTCTGGAGTGAGATGGAGCTTAAATGTCCTTTTGATTTGTATTTATCAAATGGCCAGGATAGTGAAGATTTTTTCATGTACTTATTATATTTGCATTTCTTTGTCTGCAATGTGTCTATTCATTTCAGATAATCATTTTTTATTCTCTTTAAAGTTTGAGGGTATAATTTTTTATGCTTTATATATTCTATGTATTAATCCTTTGACTAAGGAGTACCTTGTAAAATTTTTTCCCCATTCTATAGGCTGACTTCTCATTCTTCTGGTCTCTTCACTTGCTGTACAGAAGCCTTTTTGAGTTGAACTGATCCCATTTGTTGATTTTTGGTATTATTTCTTGTACAACCAGGGTTTTATTCAAAAAGCATTTTTCAACACCTACTTCTTCAAGTGTTTTACCTATTTTTTCTTCCAGCAGGTTGTGTTTCTGTTCTAATACATATTTACATATTTGATCCACTTTTATTTTAGTTTAGTGAAAGGTACCAGATGTGGGTTTAGGTTCCATCTTCAGCATGTGGGGAGTGAGTTTTCCACGCCCTGTTTCTTAAGGAGGCGATCCTTGCTCCAGCAAAAGAATTTGGCTCCTTTGAAAAAGACAGCATAGCTGAGGGTGCCTGAAGTTGTTTCTGCACAGTCTATTTTTGCACAGTCTATTCTGTTGCACAGTCTGTTTTTTTTCCTGATACAATGCTGTTTTTATCACCGTAGTTTGTAGTATACATTGAAATTGAGGATGCCCCCTGCCTTCTCCTTGTTGCTGAGAATTGCTTGTACTTTTCTAGGACCCTTCTGGTTCCATATAAATTTTAGGATTGCTTTCTCTCATTCTACAAGAATTGTTTTTAGTATTTTCATTGGGATTGCATTAAATTTCAGTAACAGTTTGGGGTGCATGGCCGTTTTAACTATCAGTTCTGCCTACCCAGGAATAGGAGATGTTTCTCCATTTCCTGATATACTCTTTGATCTCCTTTTTCAGAGTACTATAGTTTTCATTGTAGAAGCCTTGCATTTCCTGGGTTAGATTAATTCTTACATATTTCTTTTTTATGGTTTTGTGAAATATTGCTTCTCTTATTTCCCTCTCAGTGAATTTGTTATTAGTGTACAGGAATGCTATTGATTTTTGAGTGTCAACTTTGTATTCTGCTACACTACCAAATTTGACTATTACTTCTAGGAGTCTTTTGTGAAGTTTTAGAATAATCTCCATAGAAGCTTATGTTATCTGTAAACCGTGTCAGTTTCATTTTTCCTTTTCCTATCAGTATCCCTTTTATTGATTTATTTTCTCTAGTTGTTATCACTAATGTTTTTAGAGCTATATTGAACAGGAATGGTAACAGCAGACATTCTTGTCTACTTCCTAATATTAGAGGGAAAGCTTTTATCTACTCTCATTTAGTAAGCTGTTGGCCATTGATTTCTCATAGATGGCTCTTATCAGATCGAGACAAAGACCTTCTATTCTTTTTTTCTTCAAGTTTTTTTTCAATCATGAATGGATGTTGCACTTTTTTTAATAGCTTTCTGTCTATTGGGATGACTATGTGGTTTTTTTTTTTTTTTGGCCATTGCTTCTGTTTTTGCAGTGTATCACATTCATTGATGTATATATGTTGAACCATCCTTGCATTCCTGAAATAAATCCTTCTTGGTCATGATATAAAACTTTTTCACTGTTGCATATTTTTCATTTGTATCTCCTTTAGAATTTTTGCTTCTAGTTTCATTAAAGAGACTATTTTTTCATTCTCTTTTGTTGGATCCTTTTCTGGTTTTGGAATCAGGTAATGCTTACTTCCAGGGATGACTTTGGGAGTGCTACATCTCTTTCAGTTTCATTGGAGTTTAAGGAATTCTGACTGGCATTAGATCATCTTTAAACTTCTTAATTTGGTAGTGAATTCATTAGGAACTGGGCTTTTCTTAGTTGTTGGGGGTTTTTAATTTTACTGACTGATATTAAGTAATTAAATATTTTTGTATCTTCTTGGTTCAGGTTTCGTAGTTCATGTGATTTTAGAAATTTATCCATTTCTTCTAAATTGTCCATTTTATTAGAGCATAATTTCTCAAAGTAGTTAGCAATAAGCTTCTGGATTTTGGAGGAATCTGTTGTGATTTTACCTTTTTCATTTCTAGTCACATGGATTTGGGTCTTTTCCTTCCTTGTTTTGGGAAAATTAGCTATCAATTTTCAAAGAACAAACTCTTCAATTCATTGATTCTTTGTATTTTTGAAGTCTCAATTTCATCCATTTCTGTTTTGATCTTCATAATTTCCTTTCCCATACTAGCTTTGAGTTTGAATTTTTGTCATTCTAGGAGTTGATGTGTACCATTAGGTTATTTATTTGATCTCACTTTGGTTTTTGATGTGAGAATTCACCACTATAAACTTCCTTCTTAGAACTGTTTTCATACTTTCACATAGGATCCCGTACACTGTACTGGCATTATTATTTTATTGTAAAACTTCTAATTTCTTTTTTATTTTCATTTGTGAGCCATTGTTTATTCAAAAGGTATTTTCTAATTTCCATGTATTTGCCTAGTTTCTGTGGTGTCTTTTGCCACTGATTTCTAGTTTCACTGTACTATGATCTGACTATATGCTTGGTACAGATTCAATTATTTTGCAATTACTTGAGCATGCTGTATTGGCTAGTATGTGATCTGTGTTGGAGAAAGTCTTACATACTGTTGAGAAGAGTATGTATGTTGTTGTCATTTTTGTTGGAAGGAAGGAAGGAAGATTATGTAGATATATATGTATTAAGTCTGTTTGCTTAAAGATTTGGTTGAACTCTCATTTTCTTTGTTGATTTTTTTTTGTCCAGTTCATCTGTCCTTTTGTGACATCTAGGTATTGAGGTCCTCTATTACAATAGTATTGCTTATCTGATTTTTCTTGTTCATTAGCATTTAGTTTTTAAAGTGGAGTGTACTAGTATTTGGTGAATATATACTTATAATAG